>NW_023591140.1:1587674-1851457 GCF_014843425.1 Jatropha curcas
GTTCGCCACTCTTTTTTTTAAAGAACTTATAATTTAAGTAAATATCAATAGAACTGAACAATATCAATCTTACTAGTACTGCAATTTCTTTCCCTTTAATTGCAGTAAACCGTGCTGAGTGCAAAAGAGAGAAAACTTTGCGTAAAAAAACACTGTCTTCAGTAATTTGTATGTTAAGACCAAATGACACATGAACAATTATCAATCTTACCATGACGGATCTTAAAATGTCATTGCCATTACAAGGCCCATAATCATCATCAGGGACTTCGAGTTCAGTTGCTATCATCAATTACTTCTGTACAACCTGGAAAGAAGACGAAAAGTGGACAAGAAACCTTAGAAACTGTAAAACATTTAAGCCTAACAAACAGCAAGCCTGTAAGGCATTGACATAAGTTCAAAATTAAGCCATTGGAAAAATAAACAGTATTTCATATCCACCAACCGCAAAATTTAATTAAATTTGAGCAGATCTTTACTTAAGTTCAAAAACTTTGTTCACCAAAAAATTTAAAATCTTTTGCATATTATAAAAGTTAAATGCAATACTAGTACACAAAATCCTTTTTTTGTTTTTTGATTTCATAGCAACCAAATACGGATTACGTGCATACTTGAAAGAAAATGATACCTGTCTTGGGATTTATAAAGAGACCATATTCTTCTTCTTTGACTCATAGTAGCTAAAAGAATCGGACCCCAAACCCCGGGTCGAGAACCGAAAACTTTTTTGTCTTGGAATTGAGAACTAGACGCCTTCCGATTCCGGAACTAGTTAGGATTGGGTCACAGGTCGGTTCACTATCCACGGCGTTCGGACTTCCGAAACAAGGGCCAGAAACCGCAATCTAGCAAGCATCCTTTGCTTGGCGCGGACAATGACTCTGGATTTGGGATCACAAGGAGCAAGAGCGGCCAAGAAAATGCTTGCTTTGCAGTTGACAGTGTGTTTGCCGGTTGGTCATTGAATAGACTAGAGTTTTTGGACAAAAACGGGTTAGATACGAGAACATGGGAGACTGTGGACCAAATTTTGTCTTTGGTCTTGTACTTTTAATTTTATTAGGCCGCCTTTCTGATTTATGAATAAATACTCGTTCACTACTCTTTTTTTTGTAATTACTATTTAGAATTAATCATTGAAAATATTAGAAACAGTTGTTTCAGCAGATTAATTCAATAAACTGAAATATAGTCAAATTTACATTTAACAAATTTTGAATCTATATTTATTTTATATTTCTAAGTATAAATTTTATTTAAATTTTTAAGTAAAAATAATAAAAATAAAATCTGATTATTTGTTAACAATTAAATATATTTCGCCAGTACATACATCTTAATTACTATTTTAAATACACTTTCATGGAGAATATTAAATGAGAGAGATATTTAGATTGAGAATTAAGTTTTGATTTTTCTTTTATTGAATTGAAATAAAATATTAACATTAAGACAATATTTTAGTGTAGAATTTTTCTTTTGCAAAGTGAAAGCTCCATTTCCTAATTTTAGCTTTTTCAAATTTCAACACGTGATTGTTTATTAAAGAGAAACAAAAAAAAAAAAAGAGGTATAGTGGCATAATGTAAATAATGGTTAAAATAGAGTGTAAAATAGAGGTAAAGGGATTTGGCTTTGGTTTTATCCATTGGAAGCGACAGCCTTGCACGTATTTATGGGTTTGCATTGTATCTAACCAGATAACCAGCAAAACAATACATGACTGTTAGGTGGTTAGTGTAACAATCAATTACCGCACCTTAAGTCTACTTCGTAATCACTGCAACTACCAATTGAATGGTTACCATTGTTTTGTCTGTCTTTTAATATGTCAGTAGCAAATATGAGAAGAGAGATTTCACGAAGCCATTAATAGCATCAAAGGTATACTCTCAGTAGGATCATGCTAACCTGTACTCTCCAACTAACTAACTAAAACTGGCCACCTTATCCAAAAAACTCCCAAATAGTTTTCTGATTTACGTCAATTAACAGAAACTTCATCACTCACTCATACCAAAAATACGAACACGTCCTCTGCGTTGTCTCCCCTTTCTTCCAATCACCAGTATCAATTACATTTTCTCGCGATTTACCAAGGCTGTAATAGAAGTCCAATAGAATCATCAATATCTCAGTATCACCTGTGATCTGTTATTCCCAGTCCGAAAAATATTGATTTCAAACCTGTAAAATAATCTCGATATGGAAAGCGTCAGAGATAGAAGTATCTATTAACTGATTTAATCCCTTATTCCAAACTCCCTGTCTATAACCCGACTATTTCTGTAACACATAATTTCACTATCACTTCGATATTGGTATACTCTCTCCCAACTCCGTGTCGTCTTTCCAAATTTACTGTATTTCGATTAGTTCCAGACGAACGCCTCAATTCCCTGAATCCAAACTCTGGTAATCCTCGTTACACTTTGTTTCTTCACCAAGGAATCTATGGAATCGGATGGCACTTTGAAGCTATCAATTAATCCAAGATACCAACTATTCTTCCTCTCCCTCTTTTGACTTCAATCCAACTTCTGATCTTCCTTTTGAAGGTTTCTTTTTTTGGATTAATTCCGTTTAATTTGTTTTCGCAGTTTACAATGCGTATTTTCCACAGGCTTTTGATTACATTTCATCGAAAGTTAGCTTCGACCTTAGTTACACCTTGTTCTTTCATGAGGATCTCTGGGAATGGGACTGGGGCATCGGCGGAGCTGTAAACAGTGGCCTGATTTCAAAACGCACATATGAAGGTATCTTAATGGGCAATGGGATTGGCAACAGAGAAGATGTAAAAGATGGTCTGATGTAAGAGGACATGTTTGAAGGAATTTAAGATCTAAGGTAGTTGTTCCAAAACCTCCTTGTTTTTCCTCATACCAGTATTAAATTTTACAAGTGTTCGCTCTCATCATAAAACTGCTTTTCCTGAATATCACAACACAATACAAAAAACTGCCAAGTTCCACCACTTTTTCACATGGAGGTAGGAGTATTGGTCAGCGGAATTGCTTGGAACTCTGACAGTTGAACATTTCAGAATTCGCTCCCGACCGCATCAGAGATGTAAGAAACATTGAGCGAATTGTGGCTCACCTAGATAGTACCCTTTCTGCATGAAAAAAAACCAATTTATTAAAAAACTATGTAAGTGTATAGTACTTTGACACTCACAAAAAAGTTCATAGGGATAAAAAAGAAAGGAAAGATGATTTGAGAGAGTACCTTGGGCAATATCTTTCACTCGCATGCTAGCACCCAACGACTTACTAGCAGAAAAAGAAGGTGACTTTTCAGGCCACTGTAAATTGACCACATTGATATCCCTTGATAATTATTCATTCAATTTTGGGGCAATTGAGCATTCCATCAAAATATTCACCGGATTATTTATGTTTTTCAGATACATTGGAAGATTTTCCAGAGAAGGTGCATTATTGGCATGTAGACTTGTATTGTCGATGGGAGGGAAAGATCTGGCATAACTGGGAAGCCTCTTGCAATTAGATTACTTTCTAGAGAATCAGATGGGAAAGATTACTGAATGCTTGATGGTAGCTTTACAATTATTTCCCACTTAGATGAGACGTTCACGGTAGGGGGAAGGAGACACTGAGGTCATTGGGGAATGGCTCCTTCTGGGAGGGTTGCAGTAGCTTGCATTAGTTTCTTTCAAAGGCGGGATAAACCTGAAGAAAACACAATTGCCAATAGGGATGTGGATTTTTCCAAGTCCAAACATCAGCTCATGGTGGGAGATGGAAATCCCATTGTTCAGCTAATTCCAATTGTTCCATACAATCCAGTTGCATCAAGCTTCTTCCAAAAACAGGTCACTTATCCTTGCCCACCTATTCTGGAAAGTTTTATAAGTTTTGAACAAACCATCAAGATAAGAGTTCTGAAGGGGACTTCAAGTTACAACATGCTACTCGGAAAGAGCCACAAGGTTTTCTTACAGTTTCTCAGGTTTCAGAAAAACAAGCCTTTTCATAACTTCCGATAGGATTGGTGTACTTCACGATTGGCTCTACACCCTTCAAGATTTCAAACTCCTCAAGATTCGGGAGCCCTTGAAAGTCCGGGTCTTGATTAGGACTTCTTCTTGGTAAACTAAAGATCAGATGATTCTTCAACAACTCATTAACGGGGCTGTAAAACAAGAGTATCCAAAAAAAATGTATTATACATATAATAATCATTGACATTGTAATAGACACGTAAATAAAGGAAATAAAGAAACACTTACTTTAATTGATCTCTTCCATAGTTTTCAATATTGCTGCTTTCATTATGAGAGCTCGACAAAGTTAAACCTGGTTGAAAATGATGGAAAAGGATTTACAATGGTATTTATACCATTCAATAACCTTAATCATTGCGAAAGATATTCCAAATTCCTGAGACGCGGGTACATCTGGAGTATGATGTAATCTTTAGCTCTTTTCATTCTGGAGAAGAGTTTAGCATTCAATTGTTTCCTCTTGTTTCCAGAATGCAAGGTACTATAGCATTAACATTTGCTTCCTGACAATCGAAGTATATCAAGAAACAAGAGACAAAACATAAAATCAAGGATATCTCAAAATTTTAAGTTATTGAATGGAATATAGTCTGTAACTACAAAAGTTATTGGCTTACCATGTTCTTCCACTTGAATGTGAGAGACATTCCTTGTCAAGCCATATTCTACTACGTAGCCTGGGTTTTCACGAGATTCTTTAATGAACAATTTCTCTTCCCATTTCTTGAATCAAATCATGCATCCACCACCACGTCCATAATAAAAATAGTTATTGAGAGAATTTATCATTAGGTTCTCCTACTCCACTACTCTGGGAAGAATCACAACTTTCTAGTACTCTTTAACACATAATCCTGTCTCCATTTCCTTTGAAAAACATTGCATATCAAGGAATTATTTCTTGTGATGTTCTGTTCAAGCCATCATAACTTATTGAAGCTTGCATTAGAATTTCTTCATTTGGAATTTTTTTTCATTTATCTAAGTGTTCTTGTTCCATTCCTTCAAGGATTGACCAATAAACAAAGATGAACCTAAAACTTTAAGAGGCTAAAGGGAGGCCGCTGGCATATTCTTACGAAACTCAGGACAAAGCTTCTCCGGTATTCCTCCTCCTGAGAATTATTCTGATGGCTTTTGAGCAAAAACAGTTCAAAGCATCTTCATAATTTAACCCCTCAACAACAGTTATGTCTCATCTACTCCATATTGTTTGTTTCAATAAATGTTCATCTCTTGTTGTTATTATGACTCTACTTCCAATACCAAACCAATTTTCATCCCTTCTTCCAATCAATGACTCTAATTGCTCCAGGTGATCTACATCATCAAGAATGACCAAAATCCTTTTACGACAAAATCTATTTCTTATCTCATCAGTTCCTCCATAAACATCATATACTGGTATGCCGTCATACATTAGTGTTGCAGATAGAAGTTGTTTCTGTAAAAAAACTATACCATTTTTTTCAAAAGATTCTCTAACACTTCCAAGGAAACAACTACCTTCAAATTGCCAACGAATATCCTTGTAAACAACACCAGCAATAGTTGTTTTACCTATTCCTCCCATCCCACATATCCCTATAATTCGAACTTTATTCAATTGCTCTAGGTCCAAACCCTATAATTCGAACTTTATTCAATTGCTCTAGGTCCAAAGAATCATACATTTTCTCCAACCTAGACTCCATTCCCACAAAATCCTTGGCAATGCTATGACTTGATCTTCTCAATCGTCTAAGTATGGCCTCAACAATATCTTGAATAAACTCTGACTCATCCCTGTAATGGCAGAGGTGTTATGTTCAGAAAAATATAAATTAAATAGAAGTCATGTTTTAAATTAGTTTTTTTTCAAGAATATGTATGGATCAATGAGAAAAGAAAAAAAATTTCTAGTATTTTATATATAGTTCCAGATCTGTCTTTTCTTAATTTTCTGTCTCTTTTCCCTAACAATAAGTAATTATTGACTTTCATTAATACCATTTAGAACTTTTTTTGTTAGTAAAAGCTGTGTCTAGAACTGTTAATGTTTTCCAATTTAATTAAATGTAGAGTAATCTGATTAATCAAAAGCAGCAAGAACTTAATGAGAATAGTGAACAAGGAAAGGGTCTAAAAATTAAAAAAAGAAGAAAGAAGTTGTTCCAACCTGTCGCCTAGATGCCATCCAGAGAGGTTGGCCACCTCCGTTAATGCAACTCTCCATTCTTGGACCTTCTGAAAGTTGTTTTTGAAAAGTTTTTCATACTCAGTGAAGGGTTCTCCAAATTTACCATCCTGCTTTCGCACATCATGTGGACTCACATCATAGAAAATAGGCAAAACGGTCTGCCTCCCAGCTTTCTTGCATTCAAAAATTTTTACAAGTTCATCCAAACACCAAGTGGAATTAGCATAATTTTGTGAGAAAATGACAACCAAGATTCCTGAATCTTGTATTGCTTTAGGGAGCTGTTGAGGCACGGACTCTCCTTTTGGAAGTTCTCTATCATCCTTGAAGGTGACGACTCCCTTTCCAGTCAAATCTTTATACAGATGGCTAGTAAAATTTTTTCGAGTGTCTGCACCTCTGAAACTAAGGAACACATCATATCTCCATTCTTGTGCAGCAGCAGCAGAAGCCATGAGAAAGTTTCCTTTTTCGTTTCCTACTATGTTTGTAGATCTCTTCGAATGTTACACAATCAAATCCGCTCCATGATACAAGCAGATTTAGAAAATGTTTGTTTTTCATTTGCTCTTTGGCTTGTTCTTGTTTCGCTATAAAATAATTAACATATGAAAAGATATAAAATATGAAAGAAGCCAAAATGCTTTCACGCGGGCACTTAATAAATGCTTTAAAATTAAAGGAAAGCCAAAGAAGAATCTATTGTTGATAAGGATTAAGTTAGTCAAAGCCTCAAAATATTTTATATATATATATATATATATATATACTATATTATATAATATATGTATATTAGGATGTGTATTTATTTAATATGTATATTATGGATGTATATTTAACTTATAAAATAAATGATGAAAAAAATAATATACTTTTAGAGTTTACAAGCGCGATATTATTAATAGTGATATTATTAATATATTCGTTAAAAGTTCTTGTTATATGATTCATAAGGAGAATAAAATATGCTTCAACCAGCCAATAATAATATTATTATTTTAAAGAATTAGTTTTCTTTAGTGTCTAAAGAGACTTTATACTCTCAAGGCTTGAATTCAAAACTTCTGATTAAAGGAAAAAAATATCTAAAATCTCGTCTCATCCTTTGGAATGTAAACATTAGTTTTTTTAATAACAACGTTAGCTATGAAATAAACTTTTCCTATTTAATAAAACAGCTTGCATTTCAAACATTATTTATGATGCAAACTTCGTCTTTATGGATATCGATATAGAAAAAAAGAATAAAAATTAAACTAAACATATATTATATATATACTTTAGTTTAATTTGCACGAGTACTCTAGTTCCATGCAACTTAAAAACTGACAACCAATCTTCCAGAGTATAGAGATTGAGAGTATCATTGTCACAGTGTAACTTCAAGGCATTTTCATTCTCTTAACAAAGTTGCCACTTTCACTATCGATACTGTCACTGCAATAATCATCATGGCTTCTCTTGCTTGTAGCAGAATTGTTATGACAGGGGAAACCCAAGTTCTCAAGCCTGTTGCATTGGATTAATTCACCAATTCACCAACATCGTGCTCATATATTATGCGAAACCCACAGTACTTCACCTTCAATCCATTTGAAAAAAATGTCATCTTTATTTTTCTACATGCTTCACCCCAAGCTACACCGTTTAAAGAGCTGCCTGGTATGAAGTTGAACCAAATTTTCTCTGCCATATTGCCTGCAGTATCCCCTGAGATTTCTGTGCTTTGGCGACCTAGAAATAATGGTTGATCTGACATATATGCGTGCAAATCACAGGAAAGACTAGCAGTTTCCGATAATGAAAGCGCATTGGGTTCGAAAACTACACAAATTGCAAACCCCATCCACTTGTTACTATACCAATATGGAGGCAGCTCCACTTCTAATGAAGATCCCATGCCCATATAGTCGAACCATTCAGGTACTTCATTTCCAGCTAAACACATTGATACATGAGAGCTTGGATTAAATAATCCCTGCATTAATGTTAGAAAATAAAAATGAAAAATTGTTGGTCATAATCTTTATTTCTTAAAGTCTATTTTGAAAAAGAAAAAGTATTTATGTTCAAGGAGAGAAACCTGGGAGCTATGCTTTAGCAGGAAATGCAGGTAACTTGTCACCCTCGCAAAAGCTGTGCAATTTTTGCCTTGAACCTCAACCAACTGGATGCGATTCACGAAAGTTAATGATGAATGTTTCGACCCTCTTTTAAGTGATTTGGAAAGTTTCTTGTGCGGTTAAACCTTCAACACTTAGATTGACAATAATTGATTTGCCAAGACCAGGCATAGCACTGAAGCCCTTTTCGCAATTAGGAAAACAAAGTTTTTCCATTTGTAATGGCTAGTTGATAGTTCTTGGAAGGCAAAGCTCCTAAGGAAGAGCAACCATGCGTAACTGAGAATACAAATACTAGATGGAAATTTTGGCAATGACTGAGCCTCTTGCAATCAGGCAAAACCGTGGGTCTTCAAGTTTCGAAAGTCTGATAATGCTCGTAGGAAGCTGACAAAGTCATTTTCCGCTTAGATTTTAATGTTTGCAAGCAATTGGGAAGCAGCTCAGATCATTAGGAAGTGTTCTTTCGCGGATTTTGGCAGTAACTTAAGTTCTAATGTTCTCAAAGAGCTTAAACTGACAAAGAGGCAAAAAAAAGAATCAAATTTGATTCTTCTTTGGCTAACCATGAAGAATAACAAGGATCCCATAGTTAGCATTTGTAAGTCTCTCGCAGCTATTCCGCGATATTAGCTTTCTCCAACTTGCATATCTCCTAACCTTTAGGGCAATTTGTCAAGGTTTTGAGCAGCCTATGCAAAATAAGACCTTAAGTAACTCAAAATCGCATATGCTATTTTGGAATCCTGAAAAGACCTTTTTGCAGTTCTTTCAAATTCATTTTAGTGAGCCTGTTAAGAACTCCAATGGATTCATCTACCCTTCATACTTAGTCTCGTGCAACCTTCAAGATTAGCTTTTCAAGGTTTGGCACTTCTCTGAGTCCATTGATTTCTTGATTAAAGTTAACGGAGTAACTAATATCAATCACTTTAACATTCTTTCAAGGCTGTGAAGAAGTATATAAAATTCAATTTAAATAATTGAGCACAAAACATATGACCTCAAAATGATTAATACGTTTAATACTTACTTTATTCCCTTCCATAGTGTTGAATTGTTGCTGGCCATCGCATATGGAAGCTCAACAAGTTTATCGGTTGGAAATTGGATGGAAGAGATCTGAAAGGATATCTATTCCAATCAAGATATTCTGAAGCTTATTAGAAGATATTCAAGAACCTCGGAGAAATGTAGATTTTTTGAGTTGGAGAAGCTCGCCTTTTCATTTATGAAACGATTTTAGCACTTCAATGTTCATCTCTCTTGTTCACAGTGAAAGTCTAGGACAATGCCTTCAACATTGATTCGAGTTTCATCTTCTTGTTCACATGAATCTAGGACAATGCCTTCAACTTGATCGGTTCCCTAAACATTAAAGGACGAGAACAATGAAAACTGAGAACAAAATATATCTAACCAGTAGTTTTTAGTTGCATTGTGGTATGAAAAGACAAATTATTTACCGTATTTTTCGACAAGACATGATAAACATCTTTGTAAAGCCACAATCTGCTTCGCTTTCCTGGTTCTTCATAGCAAGATTGTCGAACAATTTCTCTGCCCATTTCTTGAAGCAAGTCATGCATCCATATCCTATCATTAGAAATTGCAATAAGAGATTTACTGAGTAGAACTCTCATTCCAATTTCTGGATAGAAACCACAACTTTCCAATACTTTGGTCACATAATCTATATCTTCCCCTTTGAAAAAGCAAGCAATATCCAAGAATATTTTCTTCTCTATTTCCTGTAATCCATCAAAGCTTATGTACAACTTATCCAAAATTTCTCTGTTGGGAATTTCCTTTAGCCTTTCCAGTGCACTTCTCCACTCATTTATAGATCTACCAAATAAAAAAGAACCAAGAACGTCGAGCGCTAAAGGAAGGCCATTAGCATAGTTTACAAAATGGTTGGATAGCTCCAAAAACTCTTCTGTAGGATAATCATTTTTGAAAGCTTTCGAACAAAAGAGACGAAAAGCTTCATCCTGATCCAGTCCTTCAACTCTATAAATTTTCTCCACTCCATGGCTTAGTAACAAATGTTCATCTCTAGTAGTTATTATAATCCTACTTCCATTTCCAAACCAATCAACCATTCCAGCTAATGATTTTAACTGGTTTAATTGATTTATATCATCAAGAACAATAAGAACCTTTTTATGACGTAACTTGCTTTTTATCTCATTTATTCCACTATGAGCATTCCAAATTGTTATGTTTCTTTCCATAAGGATTTCAGAAAGAAGTTGTTCTTGCAAACGAACTAAACCATGTTTCTCTTCAACTTCTCTAACATTTGCAAGAAAGCAACTTCCTTCAAACTCACTAGATATGTCTGCATAGACAGCTCTAGCAATTGTTGTCTTGCCTATGCCACCCATACCACAAATTCCCACAAAGCGAACATCATCTAACTTCCCTTCGCCTAAGCAAGAATTCATTTCCTCCATATGTAAACTCATTGCAACTAAATTCTTTTTTATACCTGAGAATCTATGACTTGATTTCCTTAATTTTTTTAATACCTCTTCAACAACTTCTGCAATAAGCTCTGACTCCTGCCTGTAGTAAAGTAAGAAATACTTTTACACACAGAGAACAATGAGCAATAAGATAACAATATTATCTAAAGAGTTAGGTGTGATTTGTTTTATATATAATTTGAAAAGGTTTGTCTAATAAGGACGGAGTGCAAGTAAAAACTTCAAGAACTTCTTTTTTATTGATAAAATCATTTTATTTTAAAAAATATATGTTTCTGTTTCAGTTTGTTTTAAATCAGAGCAAGTTTTAGTCTTCTTAATTACAATTAATCAACGCATAAGTTGTTTATGCAGAAGAGGAATTGGAATTGAGCTTTGTTAAAGAAAGAAAAAAATATATAGATGGGAAAACAACATGAAACTGACCTGTCTTGTAAATCCCATCCACTAAGATTCGCCAATTGGGTTGCTGCAAGTCTCCATTGTTGAACCTTGCCAGTATTTTCTTGCTCATACTTAGCAAAAGATTCTCCAAATCTGCCCGTCTGTTTTCTTACCTCAGATGGATCCACACTGTAGAAAACAGGCAACACTAATTGTCCCTTCTCCTTCATGCACTTAGAAATCTCGACTAGTTCATCTAAGCACCATTTAGAAGAAGCAAAATTTCTTGAAAAAATGACAATCGAAATTCTTGATTCTTGAATTGCGTTAAGAATTTCTTGAGAAACAGATTTTCTCCTCTCGAGATCATGGCCATCCTTGAAGGTAATAACTCCTTTTTTATGTAAAGCAGAATAAAGATGGCTAGTAAAATTCTTTCCAGTATCTTCTCCTCTGAAACTGAGAAAGACATCATATTTGCATGGAAGAGTAACAGAAGCCATTAATAAAAGTATAAAAGAATGGATACAATGTAATAATTATTACTATTAGAAGAAAAGGGAATTCTGATATATGATGTGAGGTTTTAGGATAGCATTAATTACATCTATATATATATGGATATGTTTAAAGGAAGCCATTTTCAAGTTTCAACTTAAAACGCGTCGCCTAACTGAGTTGAGTGTTGTGTACATGTACTTGTGCTGACGTTTCACATCAGTCAAGGTCGTCTTGGTAAGAGGAACAAGTCGTAGGTTTCAGTTTCAGATGCTATTTCTGAAATCTAAATTGGACTGTCATTTTATATATTGTTTCTTCATTCAAAAAAAGACCATATAAAGTTTTCCTAATCTGCATTTCAACGCGTGAGAAATCAGACGGATGACCAATTCTATCTGCTCTATTATTATTTTTTTTTTCACTTCTAAAAATCATTACTTTAATAATTCCAATCCATGGGATTTTTTTTTTAATTTTATTATGAGCATTCTCATATTATTTTATACGAGATTAATCTTATTTTAAAATCTATAAATAATATTTTCCGTTAAACTCAAATGGAACTTGCTTAGGGAGAGTAACTTTTATTTTATGGTAGTAATTGAAGAATGAAAAGGGCAAATGCAATCATTGTAATGGATCATGTCTAGCCAGTAGAGTCATCAGTTTTGAACAGAAATGGAAAGAGAAAATTCAAAACCGAGTATTGAGTGCTCCACAAACGGTTCCATCACTTCTTCTAGTAGTCAAGGTTTTTTCCATATGAAAAGTCTAATTGTTGGACCCATAATAAGATTTTTCAATTCCAATTGGCCAAATAAGTCATGTCCTGCCCACTACACTTGTCTCTTTGTTTCCCTTATTGGCCTATCAAAAAATTTTCTCTTTCCTTGCTCACAACTCTAACCAAAACTTAGGACTACAAAATAATGTTCAAATACATAAATTAATCTCGTGATACTGCGAACTATCGTGCATTTAAACTTTTAAACTTTTATTAACATTTTACATCTTTACATATTAATAGCAATAATTTATGTAGTTAATATAACTTTTATAATAATAATTTTCACACTGGGAACTATGTAATAGATGTTTATTTAATTTAATTTTACAAGTTAAAGTATTTAATATATTTAATTTTATAAATTGAAATTTAATAGGTCAAAGTAAATATCGAGAGTAATATAAAATTATTCAAGGTGTATTTATATATTCAGCCACAAAAGAACGAATGAGGTCAGTATAAAACAGAACAATGAATATGAAGGCAATCGCATCAACATCAACCCTTATTCAAGACTAAAAGAAACATACAATTAACTTCAAATGCCTAACAATACCATTTACAGTATTCATTGCTTAATAATGTTTCCATCAAATTTTTCTCTTCTCATTCTGGGTTCTTGCGCCTGATTTTCATCTCAGGAACTACAAGCGTTCTCTGTCTCTTAGAAGGCGTTTCATTATCCGGATCACCACTTTCATTATGTTCCACCAGCGTCCTCTTTCGTTTATCAACCTTATCATAAATGGGGAGACCCAAATTCTGAAAAGGTCTGCTGCACAGAACTAACTCGTCAACATCTCGACTGTATATTGCTCGGAACCCACAATGCTTCACCCTTAATTGGTCTGAGAAGAATGTAACCTTGAGGTGATTGGACGCTTCCCACTTATCTAGACAAGTTAATGAACTACGCGGCATGTAGTTGAACCAAAGTTGATCTGATGTAATATCTATGTCCTTTGAGATTTGTACAGTTGAACGACCCAGAAACAAATCTTCGTCTGGTGAAATGCATGCGTGCAGATCACAAGAAATAGTAGAAACATCTGATGGAGGCTCATGAAATCCGAACTCTATGCAAAAAGCAAATCCCATCCACTTGTTAGTCCACCAATATGGATGCAGCTGTATCTCTAATGAAGATCCTGTAGATTGATAGTTGAACCAACCAGGAATTTCACTTCCAGATAAACACATAGATATCTGAGAGTTTGGATTAAAGAGTCCCTGCACACAAATTATCAATTATCAGTTTATTTATGTCTAAAGAAAAACTTATGATGGATATATCTGTGTGATAATAGGAACAAGTGAGAGAGGGACACACACCTGAGAGCCGTGCCTTAGCAAGTAATGTAAATAACTTGTCAGCCTTGTAAAAGCCGAAATGTTTTCACTTTGAACCTCAACCAATTTCAAGAAATTTACAAATGTCAATGAAGAAGTTTTTGAAGTCTGTGTTCCGAATGGATTTGGAATACTTTCTTCTGCAGACAATCCATCGAACCTCAACCAATTTCAAGAAATTTACAAATGTCAATGAAGAAGTTTTTGAAGTCTGTGTTCCGAATGGATTTGGAATACTTTCTTCTGCAGACAATCCATCCACAGTTAGATATAAGATACTTGATGAAAGATCTGGTAACAACTGAAGCCTCTTACAGTCCATAACACACAGATTTTCAAGTTTAAATTGTTTGCTGATGCTTCTAGGTAGTAAAGATTCCAGGGCAGTGCAACCATCCATGCTAAGATATAAAATGCTTGATGGAAGACTTGGAAAAGCCTGAAGACTCTTGCAATCAGCAAACCGAAAATCCTCAAGTTTAGAGAGCCGGCTAATGCTTGAAGGGATACTATGAAAATCATTTCCACCCACTGGTTAGTCCACCAATATGGATGCAGATGTATTTCTAATGAAGATCCTGTAGATTGATAGTTGAAACAACCAGGAATTTCACTTCCAGATAAACACATAGATATCTGAGAGTTTGGATTAAAGAGTCCCTGCACACAAATTATCAATTATCAGTTTATTTATGTCTACAGAAAAAATTACGATGGATATATCTGTGTGATAATAGGAACAAGTGAGAGAGGGACACACACCTGAGAGATGTGCCTTGGCAAGTAATGTAAATAACTTGTCAGCCTTGTAAAAGCCGAAATGCTTTCACTTCGAACCTCAACCAATTTCAAGAAATTTACAAATGTCAATGAAGAAGTTTTTGAAGTCTGTGTTCCAAATGGATTTGGAATACTTTCTTCTGCAGACAATCCATCCACAGTTAGATATAAGATACTTGATGAAAGATCTGGTAACAACTGAAGTCCATAACACACAGATTTTCAAGTTTAAATTGGTTGCTGATGCTTCTAGGTAGTAAAGATTCCAGGGCAGTGCAACCATCCATGCTAAGATATAAAATGCTTGATGGAAGACTTGGAAAGCCTGAAGACTCTTGCAATCAGCAAACCGAAAATCCTCAAGTTTAGAGAGCCGGCTAATGCTTGAAGGGATACTATGAAAATCATTTCCACCTAGATTGAGTGTTTTCAAAGATGGGAAACAACTTAGATCATGGGGAAGAGCGCCTTCTATCAGATTGCAGTAACTTAGATCTAACGACCTCAAAGATAGTAAGACTAACAAAGAAGGCAACATTATAGCCATTGGATTTGGATTCTTCCATGGCAAAAACCGTGACGGGAGAAGAAAATCCCAGAGCTTAGGGGATGAATGTTGTCTTGTGACAATTCCACCTACGTTAAGCTTCTCCAAGCCTGTCATTTCACCCAACCTTTCGGGCAACTTCTCAAGTTTTGAGCAACCTTGCAAATTAAAAAACCTAAGGGACTTCAGATCACATATGCTGTTTGGAAGCCTTGCAAGGCTTTTGCAGCCCCTCAAGTTCAATGATACAAGCCTTTTCAGAATTCCAATGGATTGGTGAATCTCATAGAGTCTTGTGCAACCTTCAAGATACAACTTTTCAAGGTTTGGGGCCCCCTTGAAGTCTATGGTCTTGATTAAGTTAACAGAGTAACTAAGATCGATAACCTTCAACATTTTTAAAGGCTGTGAAGACAAATAAAAAAGATTAAAATGGCTGAACTTTTAAAAGTTAGCATCAATGACCTAATTGACTATGAGTTACAAGTATTCTAAACATTAAAAAGAAAACATACTTTGATTCCCTTCCATAACTGCTCCATGTTACTAAAGCGCATGTGGAGCTCAACAAGTTGATCTGGCTGGAACTTATATGGAAGAGATCTGAAAGGATATCCATCCCATTCGAGATATCTTAATTCATTTGAAAGATACTCAAGGCTTTGTGAAAGGTGCAAATTTTGAAGTTTAAGCAACCTCAGTCTCTTCATATTCATGAAGGCTTTAGCATTCAATTTCTCATCTTCTTGTTCACATGAATTTAGGACTATTCCTTCAACATGTTCTGTTCCCTGACTTAAAGGAAATAATAGCGAACACTATGAATAAAAAATAATTAATAAACCTGTATAGATTGAGAAGGACTTATAGAACTAAGTCATTTACCGAATCATTCTGTAGAACATGAGAGACATCCTTGTAAAGCCACAATCTACTTCTTTTGCCTGGTTCTTCCTGCGATTCTTGCCGAACAATTTCTTGACCCATTTCTTGCAGTAAATCATGCATCCATATTCTCTCTTTTGAAATGTTAATGAGAGATTTATTGATAAGAATTTTTATTCCAATATCCGGATAGTAGCCGCAACTTTCCAATACGTTTATCACATAATCTTTATCCTCTCCATTGTGAAAACAAGCAATATCTAGGAATATTTTCTTCTCTATTTCCTCCAATCTTTAATTGACCAGTAAATCATTTTTCTGCTGGTTAACATTATTCCACTAAAATGGAGCACCTTTCATGTCGGTTCCAGGAGGACATTCCTTGTAAAGCCACCAAGTCTACTTCTTTTGCCTGGTTCTTCCTGCGCACGTGTACCTGTTGTTGTGCTCGCCGGAACTAACCTTGTCCGCTTAGTTTGACACCCATTGTTTAGCGAATATGCCACAGATTGATATTATCAAATGCAATTCTCACACATTATTCTCTCTTTTGAAATGTTATGATGCGAGATTTATTGATAAGAATTTTTATTTCCAATTATCCGGGATAGTGTTAGCACGCGCACATTATGGTTCCAACTCTCAACGTAAATTAATCAACTTAGAGTAACTCTTCATTTTCTATCACTCCACCATTACTCCACATACCCTGTGATTTCGAGAGAAATAGCAGGCATATATCTACCCATGAGGTATTAATATTATCATTTCTACGCTGGAGGTTTCTTGTCAACAAATCCAATTCAAACTCATCAATATATGCCTTTAATAACTTTACACCATTTACCAAGAGGAACTCATCACTAGAAGGTTCAGGAATTGAATAGATATTCTTTTCAGATAGAACACTTATTAAAATTGTGCACACAAATTAATCCATACACAGAAACGTGAACAAAAGTTTATGAGGCATCTGTTTTACCGTAACAACTCAATTTGACATGAGCCTAAGGCGAAGACGGTACTCAAGAGCTGGTACACTGTTGGTGAAAATTAAGCCCACACAATTTACTAGATTTATTGATAAGAATTTTTATTCCAATATCCGGATAGTAGCCGCAACTTTCCAATACGTTTATCACATAATCTTTATCCTCTCCATTGTGAAAACAAGCAATATCTAGGAATATTTTCTTCTCTATTTCCTCCAATCCATCAAAACTTATATACAGCTTTTCCAAAATTTCCTGATTAGGAATTTCTTTCAATCTATTCAATGCACTTATCCACTCATTTATAGATTTACGAAACAAGAATGAGCCAAGAACGTCAAGAGCTAATGGAAGGCCATTACAATAATTCACAAAGAGTTTAGAGAGCTCCACATAATCAGTTGCAGGATAATCACTTTTAAAGGCTTTCAAACAAAAGAGACGGAGGGCTTCATCATCACTTAATCCCTCAACTCTATATATTTTATCTACCCCATGACTCGTCAACAAATGTTCATCTCTAGTGGTTACAATTATCCTACTCCCACTGCCAAACCAATCATGCATACCAGCTAATAATTTCAGCTGCTCCAATTGATTCACATCATCAAGAATGACAAGAACCCTCTTGTGGTGCAGCCTATTCTGGATCTCATCAGTTCCGCTATGAGCATCCCAAATAACTATGTTTCTATCGACTAGAATTTCAGAAAGAAGTTGTTTTTGTAAAGGAACTAAACCATGCTTCTGGTGCACTTCTCTAACATTTGCAAGAAAGCTACTACCTTCAAATTGAGAAGATTATTCCTCATAGACAACTCTAGCAATTGATGTCTTTCCTATACCACCCATCCCACAAATCCCAATAAACTGAACATCATCCAATTGCCCCATGTCTAAATACATACTCATCTCCACCAAACGTGAACTCATTCCAACAAAATTGTTCGCTACACTTGATGCTAAACTTGATTTTCTCAATTTGCCAAGAACGTCCTTAACAATTTCCTCAATAACCTCTGACTCAAGCCTGCAAGGTAGCAGTTACGGGTATAGTCAAACAACAGGCCTGACAATATTGACTTGAAAAACAACATGATTTGATAATTAATTAATCATAATAAGTAATGAAAATGCTTATATCCTTAATTTTGTTGTAAGATGGATATGTAGAAGGGTGTAGATTTTGGAATGTGAAAGCTGCAGGTTCTTACAACCCAACCTGTAGCCTATATACGAATCTAATTAATTAATTTCCATTTTACTTCAGTTTATCACATGATCATGCTAGTTAAAGAAAGAAATATAATCCCCAAAAAAGAGCTCAGAAAAATTCAAACTAAAGATCAAATCTTTAAGCACCAAACCGTTCAATTGAGTGGAAATGAGACAATAGGATATATCCTATAATGACTTAGCCTAACATGACAATCATAGCAAAGGATTTAAAAGAAAGATTAAAAAGCAGCATCGACCACAGTGCAAACGTGATTTCTATTTGCTTATTCACATAACAAAAGCTTAAGTCTTGATGTTATTGATAAACGCAACCAAACAACCAAAAAGCTCAAGAATAGCAGAAAACTGTAAAGCCCAATACCTTATATTGTGCAATCACCATCATGTAGCGTTCAGTTGGCGATTGAAGAATATCGTAAGTGGAAGCAAAGAGGTATTGTATTTGTTTGTTTGATTGGTTTTGTTCGTGTTTACATACTGTCAGTTCTGTTTTATAGGCAACCTTGGCTTTGTGTCTTTAAAGGTTAAATTTCGCAGATCTTCCCTGCGACAATCACCGGAACTGCCATACTGTTTCACTGTAACTTCTTAGACGACCGCAAGTCGCGATGGTGGTTGGCCACTTGGCCTCTATTTTACTTTTCTTTTCTTTTTTTTAAAATTTTTTTAAAGGAAAAAATTCTGTGACGGGGATGGTGGAAATATAGAATTATTATTAACAAAATAAATTTTCTTTTATTTTTAATTTTAAGGTCTCTTTGACAAATTTTAGTATAATTTAACGTTTTTTTTATTCTTACAAGCATCTCTCATTGTTTGATTGTTAATTTAATTTTTTTAATTTTATTTCGAAATTTATAATTTTTTTAAAGTATTTTTTGATAATTATGAAATCTGGTCTGATAAGGTGGATAAATTCAGAGAACCGATTTTAAAACTTAATTTATTCGTTTGAAAAGTTTTTTTTTTTTTTTCTCTCCCATACAATGCAAAAGGATAAAATATAAGGTAAGTCCCCTTACAAGTTGCAATGTGAAAACTAATAAATTATATATATATATATATATATTATGACCAAATACATGAATTAATTAATATTGTAAGTTTATGAAAACACTCAACTTTTTTATGATTAATTAAAATTATAAATTTATTATTTATTAAATTCTTTAACTACTAAAATTATAGTAATTGAAAAGTGAAAAAAGAAATTAAGAAAAATACCTATCTTCTGAAACCCAGCCAGAAAGATTGGCCAATTGAGTGACCGCAACTCTCCAGCGTTTCACCTTCTGAATATCGTCACTGAAACGCAGCTCATGCTTAGCAAATGCTTTTCCAAATTCTCGACTCTGCTTTCGCACCTCCGATGGATCCACATCGTAAAAAACAGGCATAACCATTTGTCCCTTCGTTTTCATGCATTCGTAAATCTCCGACAGTTCATCCAAGCACCACGTCGACTCTGCATAGTTTCTTGAAAAAACGATTATTGCAATTCTTGAATCTTTAATCGCTTTTATAAGTTCTTGAGAAATGGTTTTTCCTCTCTGGAGTTCTTTGTCGTCCTTGAAAGTGAGAATTCCCTTTTGACACAAACCAGCGTAAAGATGGCTGGTGTAGTTCTTTCGAGTGTCTTCCCCTCTGAAACTGAGGAAGACATCATACTTCCAGGTGTTAGCCATAGAATCAGTTAGAACGAAGAATAAAAAAATAATACTATGAGCGAGCAAGCAACGAAAACCAGAAAGCAGAATAAGCAGGGAAGTGTATGTTTTGATGGCGGGCGGGGCCAATGGCATCATATAGTATGTAGAATACAAGTGACAACACCTGCCTAACCTACCCAACGCGTCGGTGGAACCTGGACTTTTTATTAAATTTTAGCATCCGTCTCTAATTTGGACAAGCTAATTAAGAATATATATATATTTTTTTTTTCATCAAGTTGCAACAAATTAATAAATAATTAAATACTAAATGAAAAACATTTGCCAAAAAGAAATAAAATGTTTTCAATAAAGTTGATGTACATAGGTCAGTCACAGTAGCAAAATCAGAATTATGGGTGGGTTGGTTGGTTGGTTGGTTGGTTCTTTCTTTCAAAAATCAAAGATGGTGATGTGGTCCCTGTGCCATCCGATTGTTATAGTCCTCCACTGGTCTAGCAGCGGACGACGTCCGTACAACCAATATCTGAATCCATTTTGTTCAATAACAAGTAATTAATAAGGGGTTGTTAATGTACAATGATTGGATAATTAAAGTTTATCATATGGTATGTCACGTCATGTGCTGTTCCTATTCCTTGACGAGTCTTTTTCTTTTCACGAGGAAGGATAGCAAAGCCGCCTTTCACAATTCTTGGTCTTCTCTTTTGCAGACGACTGATAGACAGATTAATTACGTATTGAGCATGCAGCCAGCCAGTCAATCCATTAGGCCAAACAGGAGCAGGACAATTAGTTTGAGGGAGCCAAACACAATTTTTAAAATTTATAGGGAGCTAAATATAATTTTTATCTACATTTTGAAGGATTAAAATGTAATTTTCATGAAGAAATTTTTATTTAAAGTAGTTGGATTTTTGGATTTTTATTAATATCAAACGGTAAAATAGTTGGTTTTTTTTTTTTTTTTTTTTTTAAAATTTAATTTTCATGAAGAAATTTTATTTAAAAGTAGTTTGATTTTTGGATTTTTATTAATATCAACGGTTAAAATAAGTTGGTTTTTTTTTTTTTTTTTTTTTTACAGAAAAAAATAATGTGATCCACGAAATCAAAACCTAGAGAGACTTATAAATTGTCCAACGAAATCAAACCTGAGAGACTATTATTAGGTTTACTGATAACAAAGCCGCCTTTCACAAGCCTTGGTCTTCTCTTCTGTAGGTGATAGATGACAAATTAATTAGGTTAATATCTATGTTTTCACGCTGTATGGAAATTTACTAACAAATATTCTATAGGTTTGGAATAATTCAAAACCAAAAAATGATTGTAGAAATATATAATTGGAGCATTCAAATATTCAATATTTTCAAACATGCATTAATACACGTTTTCATGGAAATTGGGAGACCACAAACCTTTGAAGATTCAATGTTCCTACTCTATCTATCAGTCTAGAGAGTCTAAGGAGATTGTTCTTTCTGGAATTAAATTAATTAATTATGGAGCTCGGACTTGTATTACACTTACATCTCATATTTGATCAAAGTCCAAAGAGCGTTCAAACAAGAAAATCAAAAAGAGCAATGGCTATCTGGAACGTGTTTTATTTGCGTTTTATTTAGCTCTTCAGTTGCATGCGGTTAAACCAGAAAAAGAAAACCTAAATTTTGCGTCTTAGAACAAGAAAAGCACGAAGTGAACCTGAGAAAATATGATGCAAGAAAGAAATACAGATATCTTATAATAGGTTTTGTAGCTCATTTTGCTTATTTTTGGTGCTTTTAGGAGAACAATCTTGCATTTAGGTTAAATTTTGAACCCCAATCCTTTATCTGTCTCCTCCCTTCGTTATCTCCTACTGCAAATGACACGTTCCTCCAAGATAACATTCTCCCATGTCCCTCCCTAAAGTGTGTATATCACTAGCAGATACGAACCCCAAGATACATTCCTCCAGGAGAACCATTCTGCCATTCCTTCTCCCAGTCTCTATCCTTCCAAATAGATCCCTCCAAGGTGACCATTCTCCCATATGAACCCCAATACTCTATCCCCCAACTCTCTATCTTGATTGTGCCATTCCTTCTCCCAGTCTCTATCCTTCCAAATAGATCCCTCCAAGGTGACCATTCTCCCATATGAACCCCAATACTCTATCCCCCAACTCTCTATCTTGATTGACGTCCATACAAAATCCTCCCTCCCTGAAGTATAAATTAATTGCAGATATGAACCCCAATACTCTATCCTCCAGTTCTCTATTGGTATTGTCTTCCATAGAAAATCACCCCTCACTGGATCATCGTCTTCCTCTCCACTGTAAGAATTCTCTTGACAATTTTCAAAAGGATTGAGAGGTTCATTTGTTTGGATTAATTCTTTTATTTCTTTCAAATGTACAATGCGTATCCCACACCTCTTGATTATATATTCACGGAAAGTTAGCTCCACCTCCGCCGTACTTTCTTCTTCATAAGGATCTATAGGAATGGGATTGGCAACAGAGAAGATGTGAAGATGGTCTGATGTAAGACGCACATTTGAAGGGACTTTAAGGCTAAAGTAGCTCTCCCAAACCTCCTTTCTTTTCTTGTATATTGTAAATTTACAAAGTTCTGGTCCCTGATAAACTGTTTTGCTAGAAATCGCAACACAAATAACAAAGCCTGCAATGTTCCACCACTTTTCACATGCAGATAAGCGAATTCTTAGCGGACTATTGAAACTCTGATGGTTGAACCATTTAGGAATTTCACTCCCAGGGAAGCGCATGGAGATGTCTAAGAAGAAGAGCAAAGGTGAATCATCTAGAAAATAGCCTTTCTGCATCACATTTATTACCTATAGTGTATTAGTACTTTACACACAAAAATTTACGAGGATAAAAAAGAAAGAAAAGAATGGTTAGAGAGAGACCTTAGGGCAATATCGTGCATGTCTCGAACTAAGCAACCAACGGCTTTCTAGCAGAAAAAGAAGGTGACTTTTCAGCCATGTAAATGCCACATTGATATTCCCTTGATAATCGTTTAATTTGGAGCAATTTGAGAATTCCATCAAAATAGCCAGCGGATTATTGTGTTTTTCATGTAGATTTGGAAGACTTTCCAAAGAAGTGCAATTATTCACACGCAAAGTTATAATAGTGGATGGAAGATCTGGCAATAACTGAAGTCTCTTGCAATTAGATAATTCGAGAGAACGAAGATGGGAAAGATGACTGATGCTTGATGGTAAGCTTTCAAAATTGTTTCCGCTTAGATCGAGATGTTCCAGGAAAGGGAAGCCAGTAAGGTCACTAGGGATTGCTCCTTCAGGAAGATCGCAATAACTTAGATTTAGGTTGTTCAAAAAGGGTAAAGCTGACAAAGAAGGAAACACTATAGATATAGGATGTGGATTCTTCCAAGTCCAAGGCAACAACCATGACAGAAGATGGAAACCCCATCGTTTAGCTAATTCCAGTTGTTGCATACCGAATCCAGTTGCACTGAACTCCTCCATACAGGTCATATCCCCCGAACTATCTGGAAGTTTCATAAGTTTTGAACAGCCACGCAAAATAAGAGTCTTGAGGGACTTCAAGTTAAACATGCTATTTGGAAGAGTCACTAGGTTTCTACAGTTCTTCAGGTTCAGAAAAACAAGCCTTTTCAAAACTCCGATAGATTGGTGAATTTCACGCAGACTCTCACATCCTTCAAGATTCAACTCCTCAAGATTTGGAACCTCTTGAAAGTTGGGGGTCTTGAGTAAATTTTTTGAGTAACTAAGATCAATGATCTTCAACAACTTAATGGGCTGTAACAAGATATAAAAAAATTACGTAATTTTTAAATAACATAATCATAGAAGTTAAATTAAGAAACACGTACTTTTATTGATCTCCTCCATAGTTGTTCAATTCTACTGCATTGCATATGGAGCTCGACAAGTTTATCTGGTTGAAAATTTGATGGAAAAGTTTTGCAAGGACATTCATGCCATTCCAAATACCTTAATTCATTAGAAAGGTACTCAACTTCCTGAGAGGTGGGTACATCTCGGAGTATGAGCAATCTTAGCTCTTTCATTTTTGAAAAGACTTTAGCATTCAAATGTTCCTCCAGTTTCCATGAATGCAGGACTATAGCCTTAACTTGTTTTGTTTCCTGACAATTGAAGGTACGGAAGAACAACAAACAATAAGAAATAATTATATAATTAGATACCTCGATTGGTAAGTTATTGTAATTACAAGATTGCTTACCATGTTTTTCACTTGAATGTAATAGAGATCCTTGTCGAACCATATTCTACTATGTAGCCCTGGATTTTCATTAGATTCTCTACGAACAATTTCTCTCCCCATTTCTTGAACCAAATCATGCATCTCCACAAACCCAGAAACAGTTATGAGAGATTTATCAATGAGTTCTCCAATTCCACTATCTGGGAAGAATCCACAACTTTCAAGTACTTTTACCACATACTCTTCATCCATTCCTTTGAAGAAACATGCAATATCAAGAAACATTTCTTGTAATATTTTGTCAAGGCCATCATAACTTAATTGAAGCTTGCTCAGAATTTTTTCATTTGGAATTTCTTTCAATCTCCTTAATGTGCTATTCCATTCCCTCACACCTTTACCAAACAAAGACGAACCTAAAACAACAAGAGCTAAAGGGAGGCCACTGGAATATTTTACAAACTCGTTTGAAGGCTCCACATATTCCTCCTTGGGATAATTACTCTTGAATGCTTTTGAACAAAAGAGTTTAAAGGACTCACCATGACTTAACCCCTGAACCAAGTATATTTCATCTGTTCCATATTTCTTCAATAGATGTACATCTCTTGTTGTTATGATGATTCTACTTCCTGTACCAAACCAATGTTCATCTCTTTTTCCAATCAATAACTCTAATTGCTCCAGCTGATCAACATCATCAAGAATGACCAAAATCTTTTTACAACACAACCTATCTCGAATCTCATCTGTTCCTCTATAAACATCATATACTTGTACGCCGTCGTACATCAGTGTTGCAGATAGAAGTTGTTTCTGTAATGAAACTATACCATATTTTTCAAAAGATTCTCTAACATTTCCAAGAAAACAACTGCCTTCAAATTGACAACGAATATCTTTATAAACAACACTAGCAATAGTTGTTTTACCTATTCCGCCCATCCCACATATCCCTATAATTCGAACTTTACTCAGCTGCTCTAAATCCAAATAACCTTTCATTTTCTCCAACCTAGACTCCATTCCCACAAAATCCTTGGCAATGCTATGATGACTTGTTCTTCTCAATTGGCGAAGTATGTCCTCAACAATATCTTGAATAAACTCTGACTCATCCCTGTTCAACAAAATACAAATTAATGAAAAAGAAATCATGTTTTAAATTAGTTCTTATATGTTCATCCGTCTAATGGCAGAGTTCTTATATTTTAAAAAAAAAAATTCAAATTAATAAGAAATCATGTTCTGAATTAGCTTTTTTTAAGAATATGTTCACATCAACAAGAAGAGAGAAAAAAAAAATTTGTAGTAACTAAAATGAATAAAGAAGTTGTTCTGACCTGTCACCTAGATGCCATCCAGCGAGATTGGCCACCTCCGTTGATGCAAGTCTCCATTCTTGGACCTTTTCAATGTTGTCTTTGAAAATTTTTTCATACTCGATGAAGGGTTCTCCAAATTTGCCATCCTGTTGTCGCACTTCATACGGATTCACATCATAGAAAATAGGCAAAACAATTTGCGTCCCAGCATTCTTGCATTCAAAAATTTTTACAAGTTCATTCAAACACCAAGTCGAAGCAGCATAATTTTCTGAGAAAATGACGACTGAGATTCTTGAGTCTTGTATTGCTTTAGGGAGATACTGAGGAACGGATTCTCCTTTTGGAAGCTCATTATTATCCTTGAAGGTGATGATTCCTTTTTGAAGCAACTCTTTATACAGATGGCTAGTAAAATTCTTTCGAGTGTCTTCACCCCTGAAACTAAGGAACACATCATATCTCCATTGTTGTGTAAAAGAAGAAGAAAAAGAAGAAGCTGCTGAAGAAGCCATGAGAAAATTTTCCTTTTTTTTTGTTTTTTTTGGTATTTTGTTGTAGGCTTGTTGTATCTAAACATTATCATGAGGTATTTATAAACTCTCTCTGGACCTTGGCATCTTCTTGAAGTTAATGATTTTCTCCATATAGTAAGTTGCCAAAAATCTCCAACCATGTTGGTGCGTCTGTAAAACGCAAGTCAGTATTTCTCCACAGCTCCGCGCATTGTCTTCTCTATTATCCCATTATTGACTATGGTAACGCCGGTCTCTTGTCCCTTCATTGACTATGGTAAACGCCGGCAGGAGGTGACCCATGTTGGCGAGTCTGTAGTGTAGTAACTGTGCAACCAGATGATCATGATCATGAGTCATCCACTGCACCACTGAGCCTTACAGAGCTACGTAAGTTATACATATCATTCTTAATTAAATGAAACAAAGATATTATTGGATGTTGATAAATTTTATTCATAAATAAAAATTACTATAGTCAAGTATATTGCATTAAATATTTTAATAGTAACTTTAATTGAATTTGACATAGTTAATTATATAAGTTTTTATATATAAATACTTTAATTGTTAATTATATAATGTGTTCTGTAGAGTAATAATTTTTATATACATCAAATATATGACATTATATTATTATATTTAAATAATTAAAATAATTATTATAATACGTATGGTTAACTATTCTATCAATATTTAGTATTAGAATAAAATATAATTAAAAACTAGTACTTGTCAAAGTATTATTGTAGGTCTCCGACGTGTGGGACCCACGCAATTTGAAAAAAATAAAAAAGAAGAGGAAATTTTATTTTCGGTGGACGCGTTAGGACTCAGTAGACGCGTTACATTTTGCGAGTGAGATCAATTGTGAGAAAGTGAGAAAAATAGACAGATTATTAAAGAAGAAAAAAGCTTAATTTTTTTTGGGTATCCGGGTTATGAGTGTATGTAAACACTTTATTTATTTTTCTCCTATAAAAAATTTATGGCAGTCCGGAGCCGTATGCAAGATTGGCCGAACTCTATTATCAAATTGTATGTTATCATTTTCTTTTGCTCCCTCATAAATCTGACTTACCGGAGATTTTGCATAATTTATCCTCAATAACTGGTATCAGAGCTGATGTCAAACAATTAGTATCAGAGCCGAAGGTTTCGGCAGGTCCAGCCGGTCAGATAGCAGTACCGGATTCGTAGATATACTTTGAAAATAAATATACCACGACGATGAGAAAATTACGACGAGTTCATTGGTGCTGTTCGCTCGGAAAGACGTTGTAGTATCGACTTAGTGGTGAATAGTGAAATAGTAACGCAGAGTTGGTGGTGAACAGTACTATTAGCATTACTGTTGCTGAGCCCGTGACTCTTAAGGCCAGTATTATTCACGCATAGTACTATTCACGTATACAGTTACTATTTACGTGTACTAATACTATTCACGTATACTATTACTATTCACAGCTACTATTCACGTATACTAACAATCAAGATCAGAAAAATACGACGAGTCCATCGGTGCTGTCCGCTCGGAAAGATATTGTAGTATCGACTTAGTGGTGAATAGTAAAACAGTAACTAAAAGTTGGTGGTGAACAGTACTATTCACGTGTACTCACAAGCAAGGCGGAGTCAGACTTGAGTGGGAGCAATGGCTACAGATGAAGGAAAGTCGAAAATTGAAAAATTCGACGGTGCAGATTTTGGCTTTTGGAAAATGGCAATAGAGGATATTCTGTATCAGAAAGGTCTTTCAAACTCTCGTCGCGGTGTATCAGAAAGGTCTTTTCAAACCTCTCTCCGGAACGAAGCCAGAGGCTATGAAGGAAGAAGATTGGAATCTTCTAAACAGACAAGCACTCGGGATTATTCGTTTAACCCTCTCCCACAATGTTGCCTTCAACATAGCAAAAGAAAAGACCAAGGCGGGTCTTATGGCGGGTCTTTCCAATATGTACGAAAAGCCATCGGCCGCAAACAAAGTTCACTTGATGAGACGGTTATTCAATCTATGAATGACGGAAAGTGCATTTGTGGCCCAACATCTCAATGAACTCAATACAGTGACAACCCAATTGAGTTCAATTGGAATTGAATTTGATAAAGAGGTACGAGCATTGATACTTTTTTCTTCCCTACCAGAAAGTTGGAATGCTACTGTCATAGCTGTGAGTAGCTCGTCCGGAAGCAAGAAGTTAAAATTTGACGATGTTCGTGACCTGGTTCTCAGTGAAGAGATCCGACGGAGAGAGTCAGGTGAACCTTCAACTTCTTCAGTCTTGCATACAGAATCGAGAGAAAGAAATTCAACCAGAGGGAATGGACGCGGTAGATCAAACTACAGAGGCAAATCAAAGGACAGGAGGTCCAAATCCAGGAATCCCAGTAATTTCAATAGCACAAAGACCATCGAATGTTGGAATTGTGGAAAAACTGGGCACTACAAAAATCAGTGCAAGAATGCATCGAAGAACCAGGAGGGGAAATTAGAGGCAAATGTTGCTTCCATCTCAGGAGAAGATGATGCGCTTATATGCTCTTTGGAGAGCAAGCAGGAGTCTTGGGTTTTAGACTTCGGTGTGTCATTCTATGCAACTTCAGAAAAAGAACTCTTTGAAAGGTATGCCCTCGGAAACTTTGGAAAAGTATACATTGGTAATGACCAACCATGTAATATTGTTGGTAAAGGAGTAGTGAAGATTAAGTTGAATGGGTTTACATGTGAGTTGAAGGATGTCAGGCATATTCCTGACTTGAGAAAGAACTTAATCTCAATAGGCCAGTTGGCCAGTAATGGTTACACAACAACCTTCCATGGTGATAAATGGAAGATTAAAAGGGTGCAATGATAGTTGCTCGTGGCAATAAGAGTGGTACTCTTTACAGCGTAGGAGGAGCAAGCTAATCCATTGTTGTTGCATCAAACAATGGAATTCCCAATCTATGGCATCAAAGGCTTGGCCATATGAGTAAGAAGGGAATGAAAGTTCTACATTCACAAGGAAAACTACTAGGTCTTCAGTCAATTGAAATTGACATGTGTGAAGACTGCATATTTGGAAAGCAGAAAAGAGTCAGCTTTCAGACAAATAGAAGAATCCCAAAGAAGGAGAAACTTGAGCTTGTTCACTTCGATGTGTGGGGACCAACTACTGTCTCATCCATTGGTGGGAAACAATACTTTGTGACTTTTATTGATGATCACTCTCGGAAGGTATGGGTTTACTTTCTAAAATATAAGTCATAAAATATAAGTCAGAATATTTGAGTGCTTTCCAGAATTTTGGAAAAAGCTATGGTTAAATGAGACAGGATTGAAGATCAAAAAGCTCAGAATCGACAATGGTAGTGAATATGAAGACACCAGGTTCAAGAAGTTCTGCTATGAGCATAGAATCAAGTTGGAGAGAACCGTGACAGGCACACCTCAACACAATGGTGTAGCTGAGCACATGAATCGAACGTTGACAGAAAGAGCCAAAAGCTTACGTGTACAATCAGGCTTACCAAAGCAGTTCTGAGCAGAAGCAGTCAACACAGCAGCTTACTTGATCAACCGAGGTCCATCGGTACCATTGGAGCACAAAATACCAGAAGAGGTATGGAGTGGAAAAGAAGTAAATGGAGTGGAAAAGAAGTAAAACTCTCACACCTAAGAGTTTTTGGTTGTGTAGCATATGTGCATATAAGTGATCATGGCAGGAATAAGTTTGATCCCAAATCTAAGAAATGCATTTTCATCAGCTATGGCGGAGATGAGTTTGGATACCGCCTCTAGGATGAAGAAAACAAAAAAGTGATTCGCAGTAGAGATGTGGTCTTCAATGAAAGAATGATGTACAAGAATAGCCATAACACAGTTGCCAGCGACTCAGAGCAGAGTGGGCCAGTGTTTATAGAGGTGGACGATATCTCAGAAAGTCTGTCAAATGAGTTAGTTAAATATACTCAATCAGAGGAATCAACTGACACACCATAAACTTCTCCTCCAAAAGCTTTAAGAAGGTCTGAACGTCCTCCAAAGCCTAACAGAAAATAGTCCTCCAAAGCCTAACAGAAAATATATGAATTATTTGTTATTAACAGATGGAGGAGAACCTGAATGCTTTGAGGAAGCATGTCAAACGGCAGATGCAAGGAAGTGGGAGCTTGCCATGAAAGACAAAATGAAGTCTTTAATCTCCAATCAAACATGGGAACTAGCTGAGCTACCCGTGGGAAAGAAGGCACTTCACAACAAATGGGTGTATCGAGTGAAAGAGGAACATGATGGTTCCAAGAGATACAAAGCTCGACTGATAGTCAAAGGGTTCCAGCAAAAGGAAGGAATTAACTACACCGAAATATTTGCACCAGTTGTAAAACTCAATACTATCAGGTTTGTGTTGAGTATTGTTGCCAGTGAAGGGCTCTACCTTGAGCAGTTGGTGTTACGTGAGACTGGGCGTTTTCTCTCACGGAGAACCTTGGATAAGGAGATAATAGACATGTATCAGCCCAGAAAGGATTCTCAGAAAAGGAAAATGAGAGATATGGGTGTGGCAAACTCAAAGAAAAAGCTTGTAATGGCCTAAAGGGCTAAGCCCCAAGACAGTGGTACCAAATTTGATAGCTTTCATGCACAGAGAAGGTTTCAAGGTCAATGTCGACCACTGTTGCTAACTTGTCAAAAGGTAAGATTAGTTATGATCATTCTGGTTTAACTTTATGTTGATGATATGTTAGTAGCAGGACCAGATATAAACGAAATCAAAAACTTGAAGAAGCAATTGTCAAAAGAATTTGACATGAAGGACTTAGGTCCAGCGAAAAAGATTCTTGAAATGCAAATCACGAGAGATAAGCAAAAACAGGTGTTGCAGTTATCTCAGGCTGAGTATATCAATCGTGTATCGCAAAGATTCAACATGCACGAAGCTACGCCGGTCAGCACACCCTTGGCTAGCCATTTTCGCCTCAGTCCCCTCAGACGGAAGAAGAGAGAAAAGATATAGCCAAAATTCCTTATGCTTCAGCCATAGGAAGTTTGATGTATGCAATGGTCTGTATAAGACCAAATATTGGCCATGCAATGGGAGTTGTTAGCAGGTATATGTCAAATCCAGGAAAAGCTCATTGCGAAGCGGTAAAGTGGATTTTGAGGTATGTACGAGGCACTACTGAGAAATGTTTGTACTTTGGGAAAGGAGACCTAAAAGTACAAGGTTATGTAGATGCGGACTATGGAGGCGACGTTGATCACCGAAGAAGCACCACATGTTATATTTTCACTGTTGGTACTACAGCTGTTTGTTGGATGTGACAAGTACAGAACATTGTAGCTCTATCCACCATAGAAGCTGAGTATGTCGCAGTGACAAAGCCAGCAAAGAGATGATATGGCTTCAAGGCTTGTTAACAGAGTTGGGATTCATGCAGGAAAAGAATGTTTTGTACAGTGATAGTCAGAGTGCAATACATTTGGCAAAAAAATTCAGCATTCCATTCTAGAACAAAACACATTGGTCTTCGATATCATTTCATCAGGTCTCTGCTTGAGAATGATGTGCTAAAGTTAGAGAAGATTCAAGAAAACAAGAATCCAGCTGACATGTTAACAAAGGTGGTGACCATTGACAAACTGAAGTTTTGCTCAACTTCAGTTGACCTGCTAGAATAACAGACCAGAGAAGACTCAAACTAGTTGACCTGCTAGAATAACCAGACCAAGAGAAGACTACGCATGATGATGTGTGAAGAGACAGACAGTCTTCAAGTGGGAGATTGTCAAAGTATTATTGTAGGTCCCTCCGACATGTGGAACCCACACAGTTTGAAAAAATAAAAAGGAAGAGGAAAATTTATTTTCAGTGGACGCGTTAGGAATCGGTGGACGCGCTACATTTTCTGTGGACACGTTAAACCTCTCCTATAAATAGGAGAGGATATATTGCTTCAACATCAACACCAAGACAGAGCGAGTGAGAGCAATTGTAGGTGAGAAAAATAGAAAGATTATTCAAGAAGAAAAATTAAGCTTAATTTTTCGGGTATTCTTGGATAGAGGGTTGTAAGTGTATGTAAACACTTTATTTATTTTTCTCCTATAATTTATTTTGTTTTTGGCTCTATAAAAGATTTGTAGCAGTCCCGGAGACGTATGGCAAAATTGGCCGAGACCTCCGTTATCAAATTGTGTGTTATCAATTTTCTTGTTGCTCCTCATTTAAAAATCTGTTATTTATTTTTCTCCTATAAAAGATTTGTAGCAGTCCGGAGACGTATGCAAGATTGGCCGAACTCCGTTATCAAATTGTGTGTTATTTTCTTTTGCTCCCTCATAAATCTGACTTGCCGGGAATTTTGCGTAATTTATCCTCAACAACTGGTATCAGAGCCGATGTCCAACAGTACTAATATTAGAATTAAACATAAATAATAACTAATATTATCTTATTTATGCTATTCTTAATTATTTATATAGTAAACTAGTATTCTAATTATCAGCAGTATTATAATTATTTACGGATTATTTACGGTCAAGAAAGCTTTTTCTTGGATTTGGATTTTGGAATTGGATTTGGATGTTTTTTTTATTATTATTATTTGAATATTACTGCATTAATTGGTTGTTTGATTAATTAATTGTTTGATGGATGATGAGATGAGATTGCAGAGGCGAGGGTTCAGATGAAGAAGAAAATGAACTGCACCGAGTGCATTCCAACAAGCCATTTTGGCAGGATACAATTGATTGCAAGTTTTTAATAGAATAGAAAAATAGAAAACTTAGATGCTATAGATATTCATTAAATGAAAATGAATTTCTCAGGAGGAAATGAGATTAAGCAGGCTATTAGGATAGTACTTCCTGCCATTCAGGACTGACTCACCTTGGTAGGAAAAATTACTGACGGAGTCTACCTAAAAAAATTCTTCAGAATTAACTATTCTCGTAAATTTTATAGTCGAAGAGCACTCGAGAAACAAGTGCTGTTTGTGCTGAATCTACTGAGAGTGGAGTCGAACACTGCATGTAATTCCCAAGTGCCTACCAAACTGAAAATGGTAAAAATATTATTCCCCCTTTCGTCAGATTAAAGTGATTTTCCTCAAAAAAGGGTAAAGCTGTCAAAGAAGGAAGCACAGAATCCAAGGGCCTAGGGATGGAAAATTGCATTTTAGCAAATGTAAGTTGTTTTCTAACAACTCCAGCTGCATCAAAAACGCCATTTCCTCCAACCAATTGGGCAATTTACCAAGTCTAGTGGAGCCATGCAAAATAAGCATTTTGATGCTTCAAAATTACACATACTACTTGAAAGTGCCACGAGCCCAGAGGTTCTTACAGTCCTTCAGGTTCAATGAAACCAAACTTTCAACCCACTGCGATCAATGATCTCCAAGAAATCCCTAGAGTCTGAGACCTTAATTAAAGTTTTCAACAACTACGATCAATGATCTTCAAAAATTTTACAGGCTGTTAAAAGTCATAGAAAGAAGATAATGAAACTCCAGGAGTTTGCATAAGCAAATATCAACTACTAATTTGCAATTATAGTTTCTCATCCAGAAATAGAATCAGGTAATAACGATCATAATACCAAGTGCTCAAGTTGAAAGTATTATCAAAATTCATAACAAACTCAACAGCTCATGTCTACCAGTTCATATGGAGTCCATAAGCAAACGTTGGGCAAACAGCATAACTACTTCAACAGTCAACGAAATTGATAACATTACCCAAAAGACAATAGAAAAAAGGCAAAAGACTTGGATCCCTTCATTTCTCATAAGGCCAAAAACTTTAGTCTTTATGTTTCTTCACAGGTCTTGTACAGTCAAACCTACAGATAGAAATATGAACAGATAATTAGACTAGACAAAATGACAGATTACAGAATGAACCCATCCAGTGAACTCAGAGAGCGAGAGAAATAATTGTGAAGTTCTCAAAGCACTAACAATCTAGTGCATTGAGACAAAGGAAAAGAAAAGATACCCAATTCAGCACTCTTTGTAATTGTAGAATTAAATTAATGCATGATCTAGATATGAGTGTTCAATTCCTAAGCGGAAGAACCAAGATCACAACACAGCGACCAAATTTTCACAGAATAGAATATATATAGAAGTTGAACCACCAAAAAATTAATAAATGAGAGAGAGAGATTATACCTGGGGGAAGAGATTGCTTCAACTTGTCAGCCTTCTCAGAGTCGAACACACAAAGTGTGTAAAGATATTTGGAGCAGCGAACCTTGAACTTCACCACATCTTTGCTTCTCTTGATCTTGACAGAACGAGCATCCTTTCTTCTTGCTGTAAGAAGGAAATCCTTGATTTCATGTATTTGCTTTGGCTGTTGATGCAAAATAAAACAAAAAATAAAAAGGTGTTAGAGAATTCACATCATTGGGTGATTTAAATATTTGATTAACAAGGGAAAAATTATATGCATCAACTGAGACAAAAGATAGTGAAAGCCAGTGCAATCCTTTACAACAACAACAACAACAACCAAGACGTTAACCACAAAAATGTCATCAAATGCTGCATGACAAAGCAATCAATTTTTTCAAAACATAATAGGAGCTACAGTGGCAGGCTACTCAATTTCGTCAAAGGGAAGGGAAAAGAGGAAAAAGAAATAAAGTTTTTCCCTTTATTGCTTGAATACTTAAATAGAACAGAAATAAAATCACACTTCCAAGATCCCTCCAAAGCATCCTTTTATTTCTTTCCATTATGAAAGAGAAATACATTAGAACGGAACCTTTTACCACTTCATGTCCCAACAATCAAAACTATTCAATAGGAGGTAAATGAGTATATAAGTTTCACTTACTTTTTACATTTTTAGACATCAAAACAATGCAAATGGAAATTTAATTAGACTAGTTCAAATCTCCCTGCAACTCATTCATATAATTTTATGTTTTTCAGCACCCAAACCAAGACCAAACACACATAACTTGCTTTAATCAAGGAAATGTATTTCAGCTTTGTCTTGTAGTTGCTCAAGTTTCCTAAAGTATGGTTATATAAAAATTAATAGCTAGTTTAGATTCATAGATTCTAAAGAAAAATTTGGGCAACTTAAATGCAAACTGGGGCTGAATCAAACAACTCAGCTCTGCAAACCATGTCCTCAAACGTCTCAGTATAGATCCCCAGTTAAAACAAATTACAATATAAGTGCTAAAGTTGACAAACAATTAAAATCTAAATGCATCTAGCTGTCTATAGTGAAGTCAAATTTCCAATTGCAAACTTTTCAAGAAAAGGAAAAACTTGTGATGAGAGAATTAAAAGTCCATCACGGATTATTTTCCAAGTTACAACTATGATTGTCAATGGCAAATTGCTGCAATCAAAAGCATAAGTCCTCATCTAATATAAGTTTACCAAAAACAATCAATATTTTTCACAAACAGAGAAGGACAACCCAACAACATATCTCAAGCACAACCAAAGTATGAAGATGAAATGGCAACAATCTACCTACATCAAACGAGCGAGAAAAATGAATCTAAGAGATCAAAGAGACATTACCATTTTTCCGTTCCTTCTCGGTCTCGGAGCTCAGTATGTGCGGCTGAGAAGCAGAGTCGTGTTTGGAATATGAAGGGATGATATATATATATGGGTTATAAGTTATAAACCCTAACGATTGGACTTACATACTCGCACTTCGCCGATATATTATATTAATATTTTTTTTTTCTTAAAGTTATATCTCAATTATTAATTAAAATATTTTATTTAATTGAAATTTTTTATTAAGCATATTTTTTATTTGGTAAGTAAATTTCAAACTTAAGTGAATGATTATTCAACAGATACTTTCATTCTTCCTTTTTTAATTTGAAAGAATCTTTACAATTAAAATTTGTTTCTAATTATATAATTTTAATACTTTTAGTATTATAAAAATAACTTCCTGATGAATCAAATAAAATTGATAAATCCATAAATATTATGTAACGTATTTATTTTATAGTCGATTTTTTTATAATTATATATAATTATAATTTTTATTACAATCAATTTTTATTCTTATTTTTATTTTTTTAACATTAATTCAATTTTACTCTAAGTATCTCATTTTCAATAGTTTGTCCTAGGGATAAGAATCTTGACTACTTTGAGATGGAAAAATTAGCACCAAAGCCTCTAATTCCATTCCTCGTTGGGAAGGAAAGCCAAGTAGGGTCCTTGAACCGTGTGAATAAAGCTGTTCAATTTTTTGTACTAGTGGTGTAGAATTTAAAATTTGGGGAGTAAAAAAAATTCTAAATTTTAAAAAACTCTTGAGATCTATTGTATATTCTTCATATAAAATTTGTTTAATAAATAAATTAATTGAGGTTTAATTTATTTACAACTTGTTTATTTATCTTTTCTTATTTTACTGATAAAAATTTATATTTTAATATTTTTTTCGAATTTTAATAAATCCTCGTTCCTAACACTTAATTAATATTCCAAATTTGACCAACAGAGGTTTTTCTTTTAATTTCATTTCAACACAAAATTTTGAAAAAGACTGAATTCAATTTAAATTGAAAATAATTCAATTTTTGATCCAGTTGTTTCAGTTTTTAATTTTTTATAATTTTAATTTTCATGGATGAATTATTACAAAACACTTATTTTATAAATAAAATCCAACAATTTAATTGAACCGATCGGTTTTGGTTCGGTTTTTGATTTTATATTTTGGAATTCGATTTGGATCCGAGCGGCGGGTTTGCACATACCTGTTTTTCTTTTTGTAAATAAAAAATTAAATGACTGCTTATATGGTAAGCGAAGCATCTGATGACCCAAACAATATTTCAAATTTATAAGTAGCATTAAAAACAAATTATTATAAGTAGCGTTGTTTCTGTCTATCGCTTTCTGTCATGTGGTGGTCTGACGGACTTACACAGTGACACTCCATTGGAAGCTACTTCTTTACTAAGCTATTCTTTGTTCACTGTTTGGTCACTCCTCAGACAGACACTCTTTGAAAGCTCCCTCCTTTCATAACTTTTTCCCGCTTTATAAAGGAAGGATAATATTGGTTAACTGCTCACTGTAAATTTTTCGATTCTTCAAATTTTGATTGGAAGCAATCTGTTTATAAAAGTTCTTCAATCTCGCAGTGGGTTCATCCGATTTCTAATTTTTTTGGTTGGGGGAGAAAGAGAGAGTGAGTGAGAGAGTGGAGAGTTTGCTTTTAAATTGATCGATTTTATTTCAGCTGCCATGGAACCTGCTGACATGGACATAGATGCAACCCAACAAGTTGCGGCTGATCGTCTCCCTTTTGCTAGAAGGTTGGTTCCTTAACTTTTCTTTGTTGATGTTATAGATTGTTTCCCCTTGTTATATACATTGAATGGTGGTGGTTTTTTTATAGCTATCAACTGGAGGCACTGGAGAAAGCCATACAACAGAACACAGTACTGTTCTTGGAGACTGGTTCTGGCAAGACTCTGGTTGCGATAATGCTTCTGCGTACTTTTGCCTATCTTATTCGCAAGCCTTCACCTTACGTTGCTGTTTTCTTGGTTCCCCAAGTTGTCCTGGTCAAACAAGTATGCCAACTTTCACCCCTCGGTCTTTTCTCACGTTCACAGATGTCCGAAAAATTATACACTGTCTATGCTTAATAATAAGGTGGTACTTCAAACGGTTAGATTTGGATGTGGGTGTTTACCATGAATCTTGTAATGATTTCATGCTAGTACTTTTACATTGTGTACTATAATTTTGGTAGCTCAAGGTGAATTTACATAAATTTTCTTTTAAAAAATTGACGACTGAACCATATTTCCTTTACAATTATATTCTTTGGGGTAATTAGATGTGAACAATTTAGCTAAAATTAGACAGGAAATTGGTTTTCAGTTTATTCAATTTTCTTCTTCTGTGCTTCATAATTACTAGCAAGCTGAAGCTGTGGAAACACATACTGACTTGAATGTGGGTAAGTACTGGGGGGAAATGGAAGTTGACTACTGGGATGCTGCTATTTGGAAGCAACAAATACACAAGTATGAGGTAAGGTTTTCTAGTTTATACTATACTTTACAACTTGGGGAGCAATGTGAGCACTTGACTATGGATTGTTCTCCATTGTGTGTGTCTATTTGGATTGTATTCTCACTTTTAATGGTTTTCATTGGGTAAGCCCCTTATATTTTGCATTCTGAGTTTGATTTGTCCAATTAGGTCTACTTCAATTTTCTCAAAGTCTCATGTCCCATCCAAAATTTTGTTTATCAACTACTGTTTCTTAGATATTTGAATCCAGAAGTACATTTTACGGCAACTATCAAAACTGTGTTGAAAACAGAGTGACCAGAATATTGTCTAGTTTTTGAATTTATTATTTTGTTTCTAATGATTTTTAAGGTGAGTGGTTTTAGTTGGTTGTGGGTTATATGAAGATCAGAATAGGTAGTAATTGTCCTGCTTCTACACACACACACGCGCGCACACATATTCTCCAGTGAATTTCTATTGGGCAAGTGTTTCATGCTTGCATATTAATGCTCTTCATATTTGTAGCAACTAGTGTAATTTGTAATTTTGCCATTGTGTTGTATATGCAATGAACAATAACATTTATATACTTTCAGGTGCTTGTGATGACACCACAGATTTTGCTTGATGGCTTAAGGCATAGTTTTTTAAAGCTAGACTTAATAAAGGTTTTGATATTTGATGAATGTCATCATGCGAGGGGTAAACACCCATATGCTTGTATTTTGACAGTAAGTGTTCGTGCTCTTTCTCTTTGTCATTCTTTTGATACACGGTGATCTGTTTTCATACATAATGGTTTTCGTTGTGATCATCTGAAATTGGTTTCGGTAATAATTACTTTTCAAGGAAGAGGATCTTTATTGTTTTTGAGAATAGTCCATTAGATATTTGAGCACCAATTGCCTCTCCATTAGGCTGTTATAAAATCAGATGTTATTTTATTCTTTTGAATGGTTCTCTGCATTTTTAGCTTTAGTAAGAAGATGTTGCAGCAATTGTTGAATAGCTTTTAACATATCAAAGTTAAGGAATCTTGTGGCAGCAGATGATCTATGTTATTGCTGTTTGTTTGCTGTGTCAATCTTATATGCATCTAATGTTGAAGAAATCAGCTGGAATATTCATCTGGGAGGCAATCCTGACATCTTAAGTTAGATAGGGTATATAGTGGAGGGATTTTTTCATAACACAACAAACATTATTTTTGCTTCATGCTCTGATCCCATCCCTATTGATGTTCGGGCCTTGCTTTTGTTCGTATCATTTGATTCTCTAACATATGAAAACTATGATTCAACAAGGTTGAGAATTTGGTGTGCATTAATTAAAAAATATTGCAGACTGATATTCTTTTTATTTAATTTTGTAGAAAAAAGAAACAAAAGATTGATATTTGTTAAGATTGTGCAATTGTATTGGTTGTTGCAAGGATCCGAATTTTGATGTTTCCTAGTTATTTATATGCCACAATGAAATCAATTTTAGCATAAATGCAAATAGACTTAGAACAACGCCTAAATTTGCATATATAACTTTTCTTTAGTGTCACGAGGCCACCATGGGTGTGCAAGGAAAATTGAAGTCTTCTGTCTGATATAGTATTATATAAATCATACTATGTTCTTATTGCAATTGAGGCAGATGTGTTGAACCATTGGAAGTCATTAATACTGTTTAGTTTGGATTTGATTACTGTAGATTTAATGTGGGAAAATATTTTTCTATATTTGATTCATCAATAGGGACACATATATATACACATACAAGATACTATAAACCTATTTAGAATTCTAAAGGGACACATACTAATACATCATACAATACTAATCAAACTTTTAGAATCTCAACTCCGTAAATAGAGTTCTATTTAAACTCCTTCAAATAGATGTTCTATTTACAACTAATTCTTAAACACTCCCCTCTACAAGTTGGAAAGCATAGATTAATAAATCTGCCTAACATTGTACAAGATAGTCCAAACCGGGTCCGTAAACCTCCAAATCACATAAACATGCTGTAGAGATAACACCTTGTTGACTGATTTTCACGAATGAAATGACTCAATCTCAGATATGTTTGTCGTTTCATGGAATACTGATTGATGCAATGTGAAGAGCAGTTTAGATTATCACACCATAACTTTGCAGGCAGATGTACTATGAAAGCCAATCCTCTAACAACTGACGAATTCCAAAAATTTAATTCACAAAGCAGATTGTGCCATAGCTTCGATATTCTGATTTCAGCACTCGATCGTTGAGACTACATTTTGTTTCTTGCTCCTCCATGAATATCAAGTTTCACCTACAAAGACACATATTTCCTTGAAAGTTTGATAACTTCTATTCAAACCTTCGAACTGCCCCAATCCGCGATCTGGAAAAACATTCAATGTTCAAATTGCCTATTGATTACTGTAAAGCAGGCCACGACCTGGATTTACCTTCAAAAGCACAAAATCTGTCCTAAGGCTTCCCATGGTAACAGTAGGAGAAGACATAGAAAAGGATCAAGACAGCTCAGCAGAGTTAAGCAATTCGGACGGTACGGTAATAATTCAATGCCCACGAACCATTCCTATAAACCATCTCAGGATCATCAATAAAGCTCACCACCAATGAAAGTAATGCATACTAATTGGAGTTCATTGGGAGATTGCATGGCTTGGCACAAACTTAATCCAAAGTAATAATCCTCAGAAGCCAAGGACTACTTCCTTTGAGATAAGAAGAGCCTCTTCTATACAACCTAGATACTCTCAATACCAAAAATACTTCAACAGATCCTAAGTCATTTTCTGTCTGAACTGGTCAATTATGGAGTAAATGATGAGTGATTGTAATGACCGTCGACTGAATCAACTTCCCAAGAGTAATAAAACAATTCATCAACATAAACCACAAGTAGATCAAACCAGTCTAGTACTTCTGAAAATACAGAATGATCAGGAAGTACTCTTCTGATGCCAAATGCATCGTACCCACATTTTGCAAAATCTTACCATAACCAAGCTCGAGGACTCTGTTTTAGGCCATTAGAGTATTTATCTGACAGTTAACACTATAACCTCTCCTCCACTGGCAACAAAGCCTGGGTGAGCTCCATGTAGAACTTCCTTCCTGAAGATCCCCATGATAGAAAGCATTTAACGGATCCAGCTATGTAAAAGTGCCAGTCAAAAGAGCTGCTAATGAAACTTAAATAATACGAACAGAGACATTTAAGACAGAGAAAAAAAGATCAGGAATAATCAAGGCAATAGATTCTGAGAATAGCCCTTGAACTAATCGAGGCCTTAGAAGGACAACAAGATCCCTCAGGGATTCACTAACGGTTAGAAAAAAACCCACTATAACAATCCAATAGCCTTGATCTACCTGCCGGGGAGGCACAAGATCCCAAGTACCATTAGTATCTAAGGCAGAATCTCCTCTTCATTGTGCACTACCCAACCAGGAATGAGACCAAGCTTGGACAACTAGTTTTAAGAATTAGAGACGACGTACTAATGTTACTTACAAACAACGAGAATTGAAGAAGAAAGATGATCATAATACTAATACAAAAGAGGAAATAGGGTAGGACACTGGCGTTTACACTTTCGAAGAGCAATGGGAAGGTCGAAGGTCTGAGACTGGGGGAAGGATTGGCAACAGGCTAGGTGAGTGGAGAGAACCGGAATCTTCTGTTGAAACGAAGACAGGTGAGAGGATAGCTTGATTTCAAGAGTGATCCCTAGTCTCCTCGAAGAACCTGTTTCAAAAACTGAGGCGCCGTGTAAGATGCTCTGCAAGGAGTGGGCATAGTAAGCAGCAACACTGAATAGTAGGAGCAGGCAGGCACAGTCTCAGGAATACGACCGCAGGAGCAGGGAGATTTATGACGTGCTGAAATTAGCATAGACATAAAGAAGTCATCATCCTCCCCCTCACTCTTATGTATAAAGAAGGAAAATGTAGATTCTCAAAATAGTGACATCTGCACAGAAAATAAGATAACGGATCAAGATCGGAGAGAGAAACAACGATACCTTTGATGCCCGGAAGTACCCAAGGAAACACAACGGGAAGGGACTTTTGGACAATTTGAGAAACTGATGGAACCGAACATACACGAACAAAAACAAGTACCAACCAAAAAACGAGGTTCAATGCGGAAATAAAAAGTAGAGGAAACAAGACATTATTAAGGAATGGGAAACAAGACACTATAAGGAATAGCACCATTAAGCACAGAAGAAGGCATGTGATTAATAAAAAAACATGCAGTAGAGACAGCATTCGCCCAAAAATGTTTAGGGACCTTCATGTGAAATAGAAGTGCCCTAGCAATCTCAAGAAGATGTCGATGTTTGCTTTCTGCAACCCCATTTTGAGGAGTATCAGCACAAGACGTTTGATGGAGAATATCATTCTGTGACATATAAGATTGGAAGGAACTAGATAGATATTCCTTAGCATTATCACTATGCAATATGCAAACAGAGGTATTAAATTGAGTTTTAATCTCAGCACAAAAGGAACAGAAAATAGAGAATATCTCAGAACGAGTTTTCATTAAAAATAACAGAATAATCATCCACGACAAGTCTACAAAATACCGAAATGCCAGTCTTAGAAATAAACAGGACATGACCCCAAAACATCGAGAATGACTAATCAAAAGGGATGAAACCCGTATTGGACCGAGGAACTAAAGGTAAACGAATGAATAATTGGCAAATATTGACAGATTCACAATCTAAACTTTATAAAGACTGAAACTGCGGACACAACTTCTTTAAAGTAAGACAATGATGGATGGATCCAAACGACAATGAACCTCAGAGGAGATTAGCAGCACCGCACAAGCCAGAGTATAATGAACGTGTTCATCACAGAAGAATAAAGGCACACATAGGACTCACGCCATTCTACCAATAATCCGCTTCGTTTCAAAAGAATCCTGAAACACACAAAAGTTAGGATAAAATTTGAACACAAACAATTCAGACATAACGAAGTAATTTTTGCTAACAGATATATAGATTAAAACAAAAAACGGAGGACAAACAAAAACAGAAGACAATGGAGAGATGGAATGGGAAATTGGCAGATGCCAATAACACTTAAAAGAAGGATGTGAAACACATCCAGCTAGAAAAGTAACAATGAACGATTAATATTGTTAGGTTCTTTAATTGAGGATAAGGAGACTGGGTTACCTCGATCAGTTGTGATCAGGTGCAACCGAATCAATGACACCACTCTGACATGAAAGGACATAAAGATCATTATAGCAGGAAGAGGAGACCTGAAACTATGTAAAAAAGAAGGCAAAAAAAAAAAAAAAAAAAGCAAAAGCAAAGCATATGAAGACAAATCAAGAAAATAAGAAAATATAGAAAGGAACAAAGGATATCATAGAGAAAGAAAATCAAGACAAATAAATACAAGACAAAGCAGGATGATAAAATACAATGTTGTCAGAAGAAGTAACAGCATAATCTATGAATAGACGACACAATTATAATCACATTGAGGACTAATATATTCAGTAATCTGACAAAAATACAGTATAAGATGTGGAACCGGTTCAAAATAGACATAAAATGACAAGATAGAAATGACTTGACTACATCCGATGTGAAATTGACGATCCATATACACGAATTTTATATCCTACCTTTCATCTGATTATACCTGGCATAGATACCTTAGAATACATATAGAATATAATAGAACATACACAAGAGACACTATTATCAGAAGGGGAAAGGTAGTATGAGACCTAATCAAGTACGTAGCAACTCTAGCAAAAGTCTCCTGAAGAGACGAGTAAATCAATGCCTTGAAAAGAACTTGTGACTTATTGGCAGTTTTTTCAAAAAACTGAGCCAAGACATGCACAGGAAAACTCTCACAGCATTGTCTCGCTTGCGATGTTGAAGCCTTAACATCGGACAAAAGGCAATAAAACATAAGTTCCTGTCCTCATTTTTAAATTCATGAAATAAGCATGTAAGGGCATATCTCGCTGGATCAGCCCGATAAAAAATCCATATTGCAAGTCCATACATTACGAGGACAGGGATACCTTTCCCGAATACGAAAGATTCAAAGATATTCCATTAATTCTTTAACCAAACTACACAAATGATTGATTAACAATTTACTTCACTGTCAATTAGAATGGCGAACAGTAGGAATACTTAGCATCTCCCTGAGCCAACGTTGCCTAAGTGTCATCAGATGGTGCGATCAACAATTAGATGATCATCTTTTCAACACCAAATAAATTCGAATTGTCTTACTCCAATCTAAATAATTAGTTCCTTTCAATTTATGTTCTGTGATCTTATTCATTGCTGGGATCAATTCAGTAATAGTAGGTTTAGAATCTGTAGGTGGAGGATCCATTATTAATAAAAACTAAACACCCTACCAGCAACGCAGAAAGGTAACCTGAAACGCCAAATTGACAGAACTGAGTATGCCCCTACCAAAACTTCGTCGGATTGGAAAAACAACTACCTGAGTAGACTGCTGACATAAAAACGAAGCCAGAAAGCAATTTTCGATCGCCGGAAACAGTCGGACGCGCGGCCATACGCCGGCACGGGTTACTGTAGCAGAACCTTGTATCGGCGCGTGAGGCCCACGCGCAGGGAATTTGGTGACCGGATTTTGGGGGAAGACCGGTCGGCAGCTGGAGCAGCTCCTGGAGTGGGCGGTGAGACAAAAAAGTGACCCTAGAACAGTCACCAACACTGACAGCCACCACTGAGACAAAATAGTGACCCTAGAATGGTCACCAACACTGACAGGCACCGGAAACACTGACGGCCACCGGAATTTTCCACGCAACGGAAAAAAAAAATCAAGTTGAAAGAGCCACAGGCTCTGATACCATGTAAATTTAATGTGGGAAAATATTTTCTTATTTTTATTCATCAATAGGGACATACATATTAATTGGGAAAAATATTTTCTGATATTTTGATTCATCAATAGGGATACAGTAAGTTATATACAACATACAAGACATACAAGATACTATAAACCTATTTAGAATCTAACTCCTAATAGAGTTCTATTTACAACTCCTAAATAGAGTTCTATTTACAACTAATCCTTAACAATTACTTATGCATTTGAAGAATGTTTCCTTCTTATGTTGCCACTTCATTGTTGCTAGTACATGAAATGAATAACTTGATGCATTTGTTTGATTTGATTGCATTGGCAGGAGTTCTATCACCGTCTGTTGAATTCTGGAACAAAAATGGGCGATCTTCCTAGGATATTTGGGATGACAGCTTCTCCAATAAAGTCGAAGGGTGCACTTTGGCTACATATTATAACTTGATATTGCTTCATTTTATACTCTCTTTGTATTTTATTTTATTTTATTTTTTTATTTTTTTCACTTTTTTGTTGTTTCATTATCCAGGAGCAAACTCGGAATTGGCCTATTGGAACAATATTCGGGAGCTTGAGAATTTGATGTTTTCAAAGGTTTGTCTCTTTCTTACTGTTAGAATCTTTTTCGCCTGAATGTATTTGTGTTACCTTAAACGCTACATTGGTTTCTTTGGGTTTTTGATTGATATGTGGGTTTATACTAATGGATTCATTGTTCAAAAGATATTCGATTAAGGAGTCTGTATAGGCTTACTCTAAGAGAGATGTAACATTTTGGGGATCCTCTTTCAAATCAGTTGTGTATGTGCAATGATTCCTCTTTTTCCGTAGTTTTCTATATACTTTTGCTCCCTTTTCATATTTCTATCCCATTTTTGTTATTGATGCATCAGACTATCAAGGATACATTTTAGTAATCTTCTAGAATCAGAGACACAGATTGAAAATGTGAAATGGTAAAAAGGTTATTTAAGTTTGCTGTTATTAGAATTTGTAATTGATTTTGGTAAACTAGGATCTACAAATCATAAGCTAGTGTTTAAAAATACTTTGAACTTTGCCACAAGGGTTGCGTGCTAGCTGAGCCAAGAAGGTATAGCTTCCAAAATTACATCTATGCCATCTGGTGGCTTGGTCAATTGGCATTCTTACAGGCTGATCACCTATACAGCTTCTAGTCTTCTAAAATGTGTTCTATGGAGTTCTGAATGAACTTCTCATGGATAGAAATTGAAGTGTAATTTTATGAACTCAATAAAGTGATAAAAAGAGGAGAGGCAAGAGAGGGGGGGGGGAAAATAAAGTGTAAAAAGAAGGAGAGGCAAAGAGGGGGGCGGGGGGGTACAAGAACGAAAACTTAAACGGGGGGGGGGGGGGGGTACAGAACGAACTTAAACAGGTATAACAGTAATGGCTATTTATAATTCAACAAAAACATGTCATATTAACCTTTTATGTAATCAATAAGGGTAACCCAATGCACGAAACATCCCACATATGTGGGCTTTGGGAAGGGTTAATGTGCGCACCCTTTCCCTTGCTTTTGCAGAGAGGCTGTATCCTTGGCTTGAACCATAGCCTCCAGATCACAAGTGAGGTAACTTTACCATTATACTGATATGAAATATCTATTATTTATCTTTGAAATATATTTCAAATCTCTGACATGAAATAGATCAACCTGTTCTATATATAAGTAGAGCCAAAAAGCTCTATGTATTCATATCTATGTTCCATATAATATTTTGATGCATGGATAGAGTTTTTATTTTATAGTTTTATTTTTGGTTGTGAAATAATTTGGGTATTTATTGCTTTTAATAATGAAGGTGTACACGTGTGCTAGTGAATCCGTACTTGCGGAGTTTATACCATTTTCAACTCCAAAATTTAAATTTTACAAGCACGTCAACATCCCTTATCCTATATATGCAAGTTTAGCTGACATTTTGAATATTTTGAAGGCAAAGGTGTGTGATTCCTCTTTGGTTACAAGTTACATATTTGATTAGAGTAGATTGGTGGACTTGTCCAAGGATATTTTAATACTTGTATAAATTTGCAGTCTGAATGTCGCTTGAAGCAATCAGATCTTATTGATTCTGTGGTGGAATCTACAAAGAAGAGAATATCAAAAACACATTCTACTTTGATGTATTGTTTGGATGAACTTGGTGTTTGGTTTGCTTTTAAGGTATAGTTCAATCTCTTGATAATTGTATAACCATCATTATAATGATATTGGGATCACAATTTAATTTAACTTTCTTCAACAGGCTGCACATATCTTATCATGCCATGACAATGGCCTTCTTTCATGGAGTAAATTAGACATCTCTGATGAAAGTATTGCTAAAGAGTTCAGTTTGATTGCTTCACAAGAATTCGATAAATGTATTAAAACTGGTATGCTTTCTCTAACTTGGTAAGAGAATTGGTAGAGACCCAAATTCGTGATTCTTTTCTTATATCTCTTTTTTTCTCTTTCTTCTTCAGCTACTGAACATCTGGGCCCAACATGGTCTATTGGTGATAATCTTAAAGCTGATATCGATGCAGGGCTTTTGACTACAAAAATTTTTTGCCTCAGCGAGTCACTTCTTGAATATAGGTTGCCTTAGCGAGTCACTTATTGTCTGAAATTCTATGAACAATATAAAATTCTAATAGAGTTTCTAGTTGCTCCAATGATAATCTGATTGTGTTGATGGTTTCTTGGTTTGTGTTCAAACGCAGAGATTTAAAGGACATAAGATGTATAGTTTTTGTGGAAAGGGTCATGACAGCAATTGTTCTTCAGTCGTTTCTGAGTGAGTTGCTTCCAAGACATAATGGCTGGAAGACTAAATATATAGCAGGAAATAACTCATGTTTGCAAACACAGACAAGGAAAACACAGAATGAAATTGTGGAAGAATTTCGTGAAGGCAAGGTATATAATATTTCATACCACACTACTTTTTTTTTTTTTTTTTTTCCACACAGCTTTTTTTTTCTTTTTTTTTTTGCTGTGTGTGGAGGTATGGAAATGGACATATGTTTTGCCTGTGCTGGAATTCTGGAAAATGGACACAATTTTCAGGTGTTTTTTTTTTTTTTTTTTTGCTGTGTTGGAGGATGGAAATGACATAGTTGCCTGTGCTGGAATTTGGAAATGACACAATTCTAGGTGAATATAATTGTTGCAACTTCAATTCTTGAGGAAGGTTTAGATGTCCAAAGTTGCAACTTGGTGGTTAGATTCGACCCTTCAGCTACAGTGAGCAGTTTCATACAGTCCCGGGGTCGTGCTCGGATGCAGAATTCTGACTACTTGTTAATGGTGAAGAAGTAAATATTCTATTGACATCCTTCTTGAATTATTACTTTCTTTTTTTAATGCTGTGAATTCAAAGTTTTACTACAATTAATTAAGATAACATATAATCGATGCTATTATCTATATTTAGTCCCTTTCATCTTTTTGAATAATTTATAGGGGGGATCTTTCTACAAGTTCTCGACTGCGGAACTATCTTGCTAGTGGAGAGATAATGCGAAAGGAGTCTATACGTCATGCTACTGTTCCTTGTTCACCTCTTAGGAGTGAAATGTGTGAGGATGAGTATTATTGTGTCGAAAGCACTAAGGCAATCGCAACTCTTAGTTCTAGCATTACTTTGATATACATATATTGCTCACGTCTCCCTTCTGACGGGTTAGTCATTGGTTCTCTTTAATGTTAAAGCTGCTATGTTCTTCATTTATGATTAAATTATGTTATAGTCTTAAATTTATTTAACCTACTATCTTTGCCCCTCTCTCTTTCGAACATTCATATTTATGTCTCGTATTTATATCTGTGTTTATGTTTCTTTAGGTATTTTAAACCTTCCCCTAGGTGTCTTATAGACAAGGAGAAGGAGACTTGCACCTTGATTCTTCCAAAGAGTTGCCCCATACAAACTATTCATGTACAGGGAAATATTAAAACTTTAAAGCAGAAGGCATGCCTTGAAGCCTGCAGGCAACTGCACCAGATTGGTGCTTTAACCGATAATCTAGTTCCTGATATTGTTATAGAAGAGGCTGTTGCTCAAGAAGTTGGTAATTGATATTTGCATTTTATGGTTTTTGTCTTTTACAATTTCAAAATATTTCATATTGTCCCAAGAAGTCTCTGCTCTCTAAGTAAATGTTTTATCTGGATTTGTTTTGTAATTGTTAAAATGCACAGGGAATATACCATATGATGATGAACAACCTGTGTACTTCCCACCTGAGCTTGTCAGTCAAGGTTCACAGGGGTTAAAAACAAAGTACTATTGCTACTTGATTGAATTAAACCAGAATTTTGATCATGATATTCCTGTACATAATATTGTCCTTGTCATGAGGAGTGAGCTGGACCCAGATATCTCAAGTCTCAATTTTGACTTAGAAGTTGATAGAGGGCTACTGACGGTGAAATTAAAGTATATAGGGGAGATTCATCTTACTCCAGTGATGGTATGCTGCCTAATTTTATTCTTGGTCAGAGTTATAATATGTATTTGTAAAGTTACTCGTTCTTTTTGGATGTCTTCAAATTCTAATTTATACTTTGGTTTTATGTTACCAGGTCCTTACATGCAGGCACTTTTTAACTAATCTTTTCAAAGTTCTTATGGATCATAGTCAAAATAAATTGGAAGAGGTCTTAAATGGACTGGAGCAAAGGAATGCTTCCGAGATTGATTATTTCCTGCTACCAGCCATGATATCGTGCCAAAAACCTTCTATTGACTGGAAGTCTGTCACATCAGTATTTTTCCCAAATAAAAATGCTTTGAAGGACCATGTAAGCTGTCCTCTGAAGAATAGTGTACGTATTATACAAACCAAAAATGGCCCGGTATGCAAATGCATGCTTCAGAATTCTTTAGTATGCACACCGCATACCGGAAAAGTTTATTGCATCAAAGGTATATTCGATGACTTGGATGGACATTCAATTTTGAAGCTAAGGAATGGAGATTATAAGACTTACAAGGAGTACTACAGAGATCAGTATGTACTATTTATTTACTATCAACCTTTTCTCCCTCTCTTTTTTTTGGGTTTTTGTTGAGCGTATTAAGTATATAATATTCGTTAGTTGTAACCAATCTAACATGAAATTTCAGGTATGGTATCCAACTGTGTTTTGATCAAGAACTTCTTCTTAGTGGGCGACATATTTTTCCTTTGCACAATTATCTTCAAAGATGCAGACAACAGAAGGGGAAAGGTCTTATTTTTGTCTTAATGTTAAAATTTTTATGCTTTTCATTTACTGGTCTTATATTCTCATTTCACCTTCTCCTTTTTGCTTTTAGCATATTTCTAATTCAACTTTTTTTTCTATTGGAAGCAAAATATGAAATTAGGCTCGTAGGCAGGCTGAGTGAAGCAACATGATACTGGAGAATAAATATTACCACACCAAATATCAAATGTATTTAAAGTTACACCCTTGTTTGTTGGTATTTCAATACGCCTTCAAACGAATTTTCATTGGCATTCATGAACCTTCACTAACCAAAGAAAATTAATGCCTTGTAAACCTCAGTACCTCACTGAAGTAATTTGACCTGAAAAACAAAATTCAAATTCCTTCATTTCAAAACCTCCTTGCACTAAAGGAAATGTAATCCAAATTATATTTTAGATATTATGCCCAATTTTTGTGCTGTGTTTATTAATTTTTATGTTTTCTGTTGTTGCAGAAACACAAAATGGATATGTGGAGTTGCCCCCTGAACTTTGTTGCATTATTATGTCGCCTATATCAATCAGTACTATTTATTCATTTACGTTTATTCCATCGATCCTGCATCGGCTTGAGTCTTTGCTTATTGCTATTAACTTGAAGAAGATCCACTTGGATCAGTGTTTGCAAAATTTTACTATTCCAACCATGAAGGTACTCATCTTTTTGAACCCAGTTCAAACTCATTATTAACTAAATAAATCCTTTGGTGCCTTCAGCTTTATTGCAATGCTTTGAGACTGTTTATTGTTTTTGAAATGAGATGTACTGTGAAAATTTCATGTTTATGATGTTTCCACATTCTGCAATTTGAAATGTACTTTTTTGCCTTAAAAAGAATGTTTTTGAAAGTTATTGATTATTTCTTCTCAACCAAAGTCCAATTAGATGCTGTACTTATGTAAAAAAGCTGCATTTCGGTGGTTTAACTAAATAGTGTTGTCCTCTTTCAATTTGCAAGTATCATTTTCTTGACTATGTATTGCATCTCGTATTCTAAAAGTAGTGTATAAATCACATAGCTAGTTGGAACCATGCAGACTATACTTGCAGATGCATTGGTATAGAGTTGCATTAGTTATAGATATGGACTAGGTTATAGGTGGAGATAATCTCCAAGACTCGAGCAATATAGAAAATGTTAACCATAGTATGTACGTCATGTTCCAGGTAAGTTTTAGGATTTGATTTGTCAAGGGAAGCTTAGGGATGAGAACTTGCCTATGCTCCTCAATGCCATTCCTATGGTTACCTTTTGTAAGTGATGTAGCAAATGGTTACTTATGTCCAACAAGGCTAGGGGTTTAGAAGATAATTGTTCTCTTTTATTATTGAAGTCCTCTATTAAGATTTATTGTTGAAGTCCAAGTTCTCTTGATTTCTGATCATAATTTCTGTTGAATATAACCTTTTGTGGTTGATATATTAGACGCCCGGTTGAGTTGTTGTTCCATTTCTAATCCAAGTCTTGCTTGAACTATTTGTTGGACTTATTCTAACTCAATTCTATGTGGTAGGTTTTGGAAGCAATTACCACTAAAAAGTGCCAAGAGATATTTCATTTGGAATCACTCGAGACTCTCGGGGATTCTTTTCTGAAATATGCTGCTAGCCAGCAATTATTTAAAAATTACCAAAATGATCACGAGGGTCTTCTCAGTATTAAGAAGGACAAGATTATTAGTAATGCTACACTATGCAAACTAGGATGTGGCCGCAAACTTCCGGTAATATTTTCTTGTAAAGATTCACTAAATGATTTTTTATGTTCCATCCTCATGGATTTAATTACAGTTCTTATGATCACTGTATTTCAAATTGTCGTTATCATTGGCCTTTTAATATATATTTTGTACTTTCATAGTAGTTATGTGGAGGAAGCAAAGTTTGCAGTATTGCTATTATTTTCATATTTTCAGTTTTCATGTTCGCTGGATGGACTGCTTAAAATTTTATATTTTTCCTTATTGATTTGAATCTTAAGAGTAATATGAATTTAATTTAATTGATTATGTGGTTAGATTTTTTTTTTTTTTTTTTTTTTTTTTTTTTTTTTTTTTTTTTTTTTTTTTTAATTTAATGTTAATTGAATTTATTGGTTTAGATTTTTTTTTTTTTTTTTTTTTTTTTTTTTTTTTTTTTTTTTTTTTTTTTTTTTTTTTTGAGGATAGGCATATTGCTTCTGGTTTTTTTTTTTTTTTTTTTTTTTTTTTTTTTTTTTTTTTTTTTTTTTTTTGAGGATAGGCTAATTTGCTTCTGGTTATTTCTACTGCCCCCCTCGCATGTGCATCTTTTTATATATATATATTAAATTTTGTCTAATTATTGATTTTCTTAAAATGGGGCACAAGCCATATGTTAAATTGAAGATTGTTTGAGCACTTTTTGACAGTCAACTTATTTGAGAAAAATTTCACTAAAATGTTGAATTTTTATTTTTCTAGTACAGCAAAGTTCAAAACAGTAGGAGAAAATGGGTTTGCTGAATTGAATATGTATTGCTGAAATTCTTATGAGCTGTTTGCTTGTTTAATTCTTTTAAGGTGTATCATTTTTGCATAGGGGTTTCCTTATAGTGTAGTCATGATCATCAAACTTTTAGACATTGGTGGAAACCTGGAAATACCTTTGATCATCAAACTTTAAGACATTGGTGGAAAACCGGAAATACCTTTCTTATATTTCAATTTGTCAGTGTTGCATCATCTAAGCCAATGCTTGTGCTTATCCTTTCTTAAATTGCAGGGATTTATCCGCAATGAACCTTTTGATCCTAAAAATTGGATGATTCCTGGTGACAATTCTGGAAACTACTCATTAAATGAGGAGTTTCTATCTAATACAAGAAAAATATATGTGACTGGAAGAAGAAAGTTAAAAGAAAAGGTTGTTGCTGATGTTGTCGAGGCACTAATTGGTGCTTATCTTAGCACAGGCGGTGAAATAGCAGGCTTATTATTTCTAGATTGGATTGGTATTAAGGCAGAATTTGACAATATACCATATGTACGGCACTTCGAAGTTAAGGCAGAGAGGCTTGTTAATGTCAGTTATTTGGAGTCATTATTGAACTACCAATTTAGGGACCCTTCTCTGTTAGTGGAAGCATTGACTCATGGTTCTTACATGCTCCCCGAAGTTCCAAGATGCTATCAGGTAGTTTTAATTGTAATTATGATTGCATTCTGTCATTTATGCTATATTTATTGCATATGGCATTCTTTTGTTCTTTGTATCTCAAAATCAAGCTCAATAAGAGACTATGGATCTATGTAACTGAACCTGCTTTATTTCCAATATTTCACCGGTTTGTTTAAGGCTTAACTTAAACTACATTGTGTTTATTGGCTACCCAGCGGCTGGAATTTCTTGGAGACTCGGTGTTAGACTATCTAATTACAGTATATTTGTATAAGCAGTATCCTGGGATGTCACCAGGTCTGTTAACTGATATGAGATCTGCTTCTGTGAACAACGACTGCTATGCACAATCTGCTGTTAGGGGAGGACTACATAAATACATCTGCCATGCATCTCAAAAACTTCACAAGGATATTGCAATTGCAGTTGAAAATTTTAACAATGTTTCTTCAGCACCAACTTTTGGATGGGAATCTGAGACATCTTTCCCCAAGGTAATGCATTATTGCACTTAGCTCCATGTTGGTTGCTACTAGTTGTCAAACTGTCTTTGTCTTGCAATTTTGTTGATTCTCTGCCACTGTCATACAGTTCATGCTAATGGTTTTTTCACTTTTAAATGTGAGATTTTATTTGTTGCTGAGCTTTTGCCTTTATTGTTTGGACAATTTTTTTTTTCCGTTAGTTTCATGGAATGGATTGGATTCCAATAATGTGATTCAAGCTTTTCTTCAGTTAAATGAAGCCTACCATGCATTTTGGTTCTTGGTCAATGTCATTGTCTCTTTATAGGAAAATGCTGAAAGAATTCCATATGCAGGACAACCCCAATAAAATAATTCTGGATAATTAGAAACAAACTGAGAAATGTCTAGCAAACCTTAATTCCCTCATCTAATACTTATTTTGTTGCAAAATCTACCTCTCTCAGCATTATTTGAAGCATTCATCAACGTTCACCTATGTTTCAGGTACTTGGAGATGTAATAGAGTCTCTAGCTGGGGCTATTTATGTTGATTCAGGATACAACAAAGAAGCAGTCTTTCGGAGCATAAGGCCACTTTTGGAGCCTTTGATTACTCCAGAGACAATTAGATTGCATCCTGTGCGAGAGCTAAATGAATTATGTCAGAAAAATAATTTTGAAAAGAGCAAATCTGTCGTTCAGCGCAAGAACGGGATGTATTCTGTCACTGAAGAGGTCGTTGCTCATGGTGAAATATTTAAGCATACATCTGAGGCTGCTGATAAGAAAACAGCTAAAAGAGTAGCTTCCAAAGAGGTCTTGAGAGCCTTGAAGGATACCATCTACAGGATAAGTGCAGAAAGAGCAAAGTAGACCTTTGGGCAATTAAAAGCTGCTTTATAAGGGAGAGTTCTACCAAAAATGTAATAGATGACTAGTATTTGTACCATCAAAATGTATCAGGAAAAGTGCACTTATAATGTTACTTTAACTTAATAGAGTGCTTTTTCTGAGCATAATCCCCTGCATTTTATGGATTATTCTCTCTATCATTTCAATACTTATATTTCAAAGAAAGGAATTTTTTTTTTTTTTTTTTTTTTTTTTTTTTTTGGATTATTCCCTCTAGTCCATTTCAATACTTTATATTTCAAAAAAGGAATTTTTTTTTTTTTTTTTTTTTTTTTTTTTTGAAGAGGACAAAAGAAAAGGAGTTAAACTTTTAAATTTTTTTTTTTTTTTTTTTTTTTTTTTTTTTGAAGAGACAAAGAAAGGAGTTTAAACTTTAAAGTATACTTAAAATATTAATCAAACATAGCATGTGTATGCATAACCTAATGGTAATTAGCAATTTAAAGTGCATAAAAAAATAAATTAGTTGTAAAATAATTAAAGTAATTGAATATTCATCATGGATTTTTTTTTTTTTTTTTAGAAAGGGTATATTTATTTTTTATATTTGTTTAGAGTGAAAAATAAATAAATATATTAATAAAATCGAGTGGGATTTTCTGCTTAAAAAAAGGGCTATTTGGCAGGCGGCTTTATCCGTTCATTTTTTCGCTTTTGGAGATTTGAAGATTTAAGAAAGAAAAAGAGGGAGCTATGGAGGGCCTCGTGTGCCCTTTGTACAGCTCAAATACTGTACTGGCATCGGCAAAGCTATCGCATAATATTAAATCATCAGTTTTGCTGTCGGTGAATCCCTCTGTTTCATCTCCCCACCGCACCATTCTTGCATTTTCTTCAGTTCTCGCTACTTCTTCTCGTTTACCTTCTTCTAGTAAGTGAATTTTTATACCGCTTGATATGTTTCAATTTTTTTTATACAAAATATTTATGAGTAATATGTTCCTATGCTAAATAAAGATGGTTTCTCATTTTTTATTCAAATTGTTGAATGATTTTTGTTTTATAGTCTCACTTAGTTCCAATTCCTACCCAAAATTTTAAGTTTCTTTTCACTTGTTGAGAAAATGTGAAAACTTTGTAGTTGATAGCTGTACAACGGTTCATTTGTGTTCTTAACGCTGTTGGAAGCATCATTTGCTCGATTGCTTGCAAATTACTTAAATTGTATTGATTTATTGTTATCTAAATGCTACTTTTATGATTTTGGCATTCAAACTCGGTTTATTCATTTTTTCAAGCAGTAATTTATGCGGCACCAGAGAACCAGTTAGATGTTGGGGTTGACACGGAGACAGGGGAATGGGCAATGCAAGGTATTTTCCTGGCACCATGCATTCCAACTCATTTTAGAATAAGATTTCGTATTTTTGAGGTATTAAAATTATAGTTTATGGGGATAACAGATGCTATATTTGAAGAAAAAGGCAATCTTTGATTATGATGCAAAAAAGCAAAGTAATTTTTAAAAAGAAAATTATTTTTTGTGAAATAAAATTAATTATCTGCTTAAGCTGCTGTTTTCTTTTCTCATATTGAATGAAACCCATATATCTATTGAGTATCCTATTTACAAGTTTCATTTTTTTAAGTAACAAAGTCACAATGGGTTAAAATGTACCTTGAATCTGTTCTTCCTTTTTGATATATGTTGCTCATGTTTTCTTTGTCACTTCTTCAATTATAATTTACTGAATTTGTGAGGACAAACATGGCAATACATGTGGAAGTATTGTGATTCATCAATTTTATCAGTTTACTGTTAAAAGGATTAGTTTTCTCGCTGATTGATCTGAGGATAACTATCTGACTATTTCTAAAACACTTCTGATCCTCAATGATATTCTTATTGATGAATTATTAAAATGTCAAAATTTTCCAAGGTCTTCCTAGCAACTATGATCCTCACAGAAGCCTTGTTGATCTGAAACAAAAAATCTCATCAAGCCAACACTATGAGCCTATAATTTCTACTACCTCTTGTAGCTTTCAATTTGCTTTCTGTTGTTACATTTTTGGCAGTTTGCAAATTCTGATAATCTTGAACTTTTGGTAGTTTCTTACGTCAAGATCATTAACTAATGTTATTAGACTTTCTGGAAAAAAGTGAAATTAAGAAAGGTCGAGGTGTTTATCTTTTATACAGCTGACAATTGCTGATAGCATTTTACCGTCTACAGTGGAATATCGTCGGGCTTTTTTTCTAAAGGAACTTTCTAAATGTGCAATTACTTCTTGCAATGTTGTCATTACTGGCAGATTTCTATAGCTTGAGGAGGGATGTTGAAGCTGCCTCAGAGCGTGTTGAAGAGATTATTGCCTCTGCTGGTATGCAGCTATTACAACAAGAACTTGCAGGTTTAGAAGCGAAAGCAGCTGATAGCTCCTTATGGGATGACCGTGCTAGAGCTCAGGAAATCCTTTCGGCTCTCACAGATGTCAAAGATAAGATAAAACTATTGACTGAATTCAAAACCATGGTATGGATTTTTCTTCATTATCTTATTGAGAGATTGCTTGATTTATGTCACTGACAGTTGGATAGAATAGAAGTCTTTTGACTTTTAGCTGTCTGATATAGAGGGAGCATAATATGCTAGTTATTCAAAAGAAGGGTTATTTTCAGTTGCATCAAGGATACTGATTACTGTAATTGCTGAAATTGTGAATGCTAGGGATTTTAAATAAATTGTTTCTATATCATAAAATGTGGCTGAGATGCTTAGAACCTTTTTCTATCCACCTAAGAGTAAAATATACTACTATCTATATAATTGTTTCCTTAGATGATGTCCTAAGAGTATGAGGCTTGTGCATAAGTTTGGTGTAGCTGGATTTAATAAAAAGCAACCTGCTGAAGCTCTGTTAATCACCTTCAAATGTACTGTGGATATGATCTGTTAGGTATTATGCTCTGAAAGTCACCTTCAAATGTATTGGGATATGATCTGTTAGATATTATGTGCTGGATGCAGGTTGAAGATGCAGAAACTATAGTTAAGCTAACAGAAGAGATGGACTCCACAGATGCTGGACTTCTCGAAGAGGCAACTGCTATAGTTAAAGAATTAAACAAGTCATTAGATCGATTTGAGTTGACTCAACTTCTTTCAGGCCCCTATGACAAAGAAGGTGCTGTTATATCTATCACAGCTGGTGCTGGAGGCACTGATGCGCAGGTAAATAGTTATTGCATGTACAGGACACTATTATGGAAATATAGATTCTTTAATGATTGATTGATATGGGGCAAATTTTAGTTTTTGCCACTGTGTAAAAGCATGATCTGCCATCACTTGACAAATTCCGGGAAAGTAAAGTTACTAAGATTGTGCCCTTCCCTGCTGGTTTGACATTTTAATTTTCTGATTGTCAGACTTACTCTTGTTCCATAATGTTTAATATATGAATTCAATTAACAATAAAAAAGATAGATAGGAAACATTACAAAGAAAGAGGATGAAAGGTTTGGGAGGAGTTCTACCCTTGTGACTTTGGAGGTTACAAGTTGATGGACTCAATGAATGTAGTTTACTTAAAATAAAATTTGTTTTTGTCATCATGTGTATGCAGTTTAGCTTTTAGCACCTGTTGGACATATTGCAAAGAGCGATCAGAAAAGTGAAAAATCAATGCTGACATAGTCGGCCTTATATTGAAACAAAAACTTTGCAAATTACTAAACCTAAAATGTTAACTGGGCAGCATGACGGGAAATTACATAGTGCTGATAGTATACCTTGTTTCTACCAAGAACCTAATTCTCCAAAAAATGACTTAACCTTCTCATCCTTTCACTAGTGCTTAATGTGTCATCTGTTCAAGAGTAAAATGGAGACTGTCTTTGCTCAGATTTCTGATGCTTTGTTTTTTCATGAAAAGCAAACAAATCCTTAATGGTAATTAATGTATCAGGTGCCTGTTTCTATAATATCTATTGCTTTTCTTAGCATTTGTTACAGCCATGGGGTTAATAATAAGGTTTCTGTAGTTACCTATTCATTGTCTAGTTAATGATGAATCTCAAAGTTCATTTTGTCCCTTTTCCTTTTTCAAAATCTTTCATCATTTCCAGTGCAGGACTGGGCTGACATGCTTCTTAGGATGTATCTGAGATGGGGAGAGAAACAACGATACAAGACAAGAGTGGTAGAAAAGTCCCCAGGAGAGGAAGCTGGAATTAAGTCAGTTACCATTGAAATCGAAGGCCGTTATGCTTACGGATATCTATCTGGGGAGAAAGGAACACATAGAATTGTACGGCAATCTCCTTTCAATGCCAAAGGTCTTCGTCAGGTAGGTAGTTTCTTCTCCTTCTAAGAGGATGGTAATTTGAAATAGGAGCATTCCCCAGAATTCATAGTGTTGGAATTTTTATTTATTTATTTATTTATTTTCGAAATAAGAAAAGGGTAATTACAGAACTTCTATGGTTGGCACCCAATCAAAACACCCTGCTCCCCACCAAAAAAATAAAAAAAAAAATCTCTCTCTTGTCCTCGTAAGAGAGAAATTCATATGTTCTAACGATTAGTTATATGCACAGACTAGCTTTTCAGGTGTTGAAGTCATGCCTCTTCTTCCTGAAGAGTCTATGGATGTTGAAATACCTGAGGAGGATCTGGAAATCACTTTTTCAAGGGCAGGTGGGAAAGGAGGCCAGAATGTAAATAAGGTTGAAACTGCTGTCCGGATTACTCACATCCCCACTGGTGTCACTGTTCGCTGCACAGGTATCATTGCCTATACAATCTACATAAAATTCTTCATCTGGTTCGATCTTTTAAGAAGTTTTAATCTTGAAGGCAAATGGCAAAATTTGTTTGTCACTGAAAATTTTCTTTTTTGGGTTCTATTGAATGCAAGGCCAGTGTGATGAACCCACAACCACCAGTCTCTCACCTAAAATTTTATCAGGAGCACCAACTAGGTTATGCCTGTTTGGTTCACCAAAAGCATTTAAAGCTTCAATAACAGACATTTAAGCCAGCCAATTGATGGATACATCTTTGTGCTTTTGGCCTATGTACGGAGTCAAATAAGAGAGAGTTGGGGAAGAGAAGGAAAGAGTGTGGAGTGTTGCATCCATAATTGTCTGGTTCATTAGCAGTGGAGAATACAGGCGGAGTAAAATGAATACCAGTGTGGCACTATGCTTGTCCTACATTTGAAATTTAGAGTTAGTTCATGATGTTTCAGCTTTCATTTGGAACTCTGAATGCTAACATGCCTTTTTCTCCTACTTACCTGAACTTTGTCAAGTATAAATTACTCATCAGGCAGTTTTTATCAAATTAGGTTTACCTTTTCTTTACTGCATTGCAGAAGAGAGATCCCAGCTTGCGAACAAGATCAAGGCTCTCAGCCGGTTAAAAGCAAAGCTATTGGTTATAGCTGTGGAGCAAAGAGCATCTGAAATCAAGCAAATAAGAGGAGATGCAGTGAAAGCTGAGTGGGGCCAACAGATAAGAAACTACGTATTCCATCCATACAAACTTGTCAAAGATGTACGGACAGGATTTGAGACATCGGATATTAATTCTGTGATGGATGGAGAATTAGAGCCCTTCATCAAAGCTTACCTCAAGTATAAGTACAGTATGGCAATGTCTGCAAGTGGGAGTAATTGATAGATAGATTTATTTTGTTTACATGCTTATTTCTGTAAAACTAATTAGCTTATCTTCATATCATACAAGTCAGAGATGGCGTAGTTAAAATCAGATTTGTGTGCAAAAGCCGGTATATTTGGCAGCAAATGAATAGTCTGTTTGTAAAATTTAGATAATTAGAATACAATTACCATTCAACATAATCTTCATGTTTCACTTAATTACCTTATGGTGAAACTGTATATTCCATCATTCTTTTAACCATTTGTCCTCCTCATGAATAGTTATTTATTCATTTGAGCTCGGTTGGTTCCCTTGATGAATAGCTCATTTATTAATGAGCTCCATAGCTTCAGCTCGAGAAGCTTATCAAACAAACTCGAGCAAGCTTTTATCGAGCCTAAGTTTATAAGGGTGAGCCTTGAACCCTTCACGAGCGGCTCATCTCACATACAATATTCCTAGTTAACACAAAAAATTGATAAAAATGATAAATCATTCTTGAAATTGCGGGTAAGATGCTCGCCTTATCTTTTTACTGACTACATCTTTTCATCTGAAGATTTAAAGATATTTTTAGAAACACGATATAAATCTAATTATATCTTTTATAATGTTTTCCTATTTAACGTTGAGCTAGCGCGATCTGGTGATGACTGGGTGTCGCTTTCTTTTCTACCTGAAAATTTCGTGCATTTGTGGACATAATGCATAAATTAATATATATATAACCATCATTCAGATAAATTAATTGCAAGCTGATGCTTTTTTCTATACTGGTTTATATTAATCAACCCTATGACATGAACCAATGCACCTATTACACAAATATTGTACCTTAAAATACAAAGGCTTATTATCTGATACGTGCACGCTTCAATCTGCATTTGTAAATGCAAGATAAGTTGGCAAATCAAACCTATTAAACCCATTAAACTTGCTTGCAAAAGAAGTTGTGTAGGCACCCATATTATAGAACACAATCAAATCATTGACTTGTAGCTCTGATAGCTCGCACCCACTTATCACAACGTCTAATGAATCACAGGTCGGTCCGAAAATGGTCGAGGAAGTAATTGGACCTGCTCCATCTTCATTTTGCAGCAAAACCTTATACATCAGAGAAGCAGGATCATTTGCTGCAAGCTTAAACGATCCATGTATCCCATCGTCAATCCAATAATCAATTTCCTCACCTCTCATTCGCTTCCCAATAACATTAGTCACCAGAATGAATGGCGTTTCTGCAAAATATCTGCCTGGTTCTGCTATAACTGTCAGAGATGTCATATCATTTGAGAAAAATTCTTGAATTGAGTCGTTTACAGTTTTAACTATCTCATCAAATAATGGGTTCGCCCTAAACCCGCCACCAATATTAAGAATACGCATTGCAGGCATTTCGAGCTTAATGGCAGTATCAAATGCAAATCTTGCTGTAGCAATTGCGCTGTGATACACTTGTGGGTCTGATGCTATAGAACCCACATGGAATGACATTCCAACAACTTTAAGACCAGCCTGGTTTGCATGTTGGAGTAGAGAAGCCACCTCCTCAGTTAATGCACCGTATTTGTTACCAAGTGGACGCCAGCATGAACTTTCGTTTGGAACTTTAAGTCTAAGTAGTAGTTCACATTTTGGATGCCATTTTTTTATCTTATCAACTTCTTGCTTGGAATCAAAGGTTGTCAGGTTGACTCCAACCCTAGCTGCATATTTTATATGGGACACAGACTTGCATGGATTGGCATACACAATCCTGTCAGGATTAACACCGAGGCCAAGTATGGTTTCAATCTCAGCTTGACTTGCACAGTCAAAGTTTGCACCGAGTGTTGCAAGTGATAGAAGTAATGCAGGCACTTGTGGGTCTGATGCTATAGAACCCACATGGAAAGACACTACCCAACAACTTTAAGGACCAGCCTGGTTTTGCATGTTGGGGAGAGAGAAGCCACCTCCTCAGTTATATGCACGCGTAATTTGTTAGCCAAGTGGACGCCAAAGCATGAAACTTTCGTTTGGAACTTGAAGTCTAAGTAGTGAGTTCACATTTTTGGAAGTGCCATTTTTTTAATCTTATCAAACTTCTTGCTTGAATCAAAGGTTGTCAGGTTGACTCCAACCCTAGCTGCATATTTTTATATGGGACACAGACTTGCATGGATTGGCTATATCATTAATCCGTCAGGATTAAGCACCAACCAAGAAGGCCAAGGATGGTTTCAATCTCAGCTTGACTTGCACAGTCAAAGTTTGCACCGAGTGTTGCAAGTGATAGAAGTAATGCAGGCTCAGTATTGCATTTAACGGCATAAAAAGGTTTTACATTTGGCAGAGATTGATTCCATTTATCCATTAGTCTTATAACAACCCCTAAATCAATAAGATAAAAGGGTTCAGCTTCTTCCTGATTATCAGAAATAGACTGTGTAAGACTATCGAGGGAACCCTTTTCAATCTGAAAAACTTGTTGGCCTTTCAACCTGTTAGCCTCTGATATGACTTTTAGGCTGCAGGATTTAAGAGCATTAGCATCAACCATATTGAAAGCCATAGATAGAGGAGCAGTTTGGTATTGAGAGAAGGCTATGGAAGAAGATTTGGGATGATGGACCTGTACTTCATGCTACCATACTTATAGCCACAGCGAGCGAAGCAATAAGCTACAATCCTCGTTCACTCAACCATAAAATATAAAAGTCCCTGATTAACCCAAACTCGTTTTTTTTTTTTTTTTTTTTTTTTTTAATGTGTTAAGTTGACGATTTTTTTTTTTTTTTTTTTTTTTTTTTTTGAAAAATTGTGTTAGTTGAGATGTTAAAATATTATATAAAGATGATATAAATCTAAGCATATCTTTTATATGATTTTGTGTTCAAAGGTTTGGTGGCTAGTGCAATCTGATGGTGGCTGGCTAGCTTCAGTTTCTCCTTTTACCATTGTTCCAGTTAAAAGGTTCCTCTTTTTCATATATTCTAAAGGCAATTATTATCTAATATTATTATTTTGAATAGAAGGTAAACAGAATATATTAATGATAGGAAACCCTTTTTTTTTTATACAATGAAGGGGATGAAAACCCAAAAAAGAAAGACGACAGATGAATAATGAATATTCACCAACTGAGGTCAAACAAGCCCCTGCCTATCCCATCTCAAAAAATCCATAATCTCATTCTAAATGACTCCCAATAATGGCCTCTACAGCTAAATTAGGTGCACTATCTGCCATTTTTGGAAGACAAACTTCATTGATTTACGGAGATTTGGCGAACAAACTTTAGAATAGTTCTTGTATAAGTATTTTCTTAATGCTATATTGAAGATAAGATCTTTTCTCTCCACTCTCATATAATTCTCTGCTCAATTTTCCCTTTTCTTTCTGAATTCTCTGCTCTTATAAACCAACACCTTAAAGAAGGGATTTTAAGACAAACTGCTCTTATAATTCCTAAAATTGATAACTCAAGCCAGCAGTTTCTATATCAGTAATGTAATTAATTTACTGCATCATATTCTATTGCCTGAGGACTTGATCTATTGGTGCATGCATAAATTAATATATAGATGTGGGAATAGTATATAAATCCCTACAAAATTTATAAATTGATTCCATTGGTTGAAAAAATTAAAAGTAATTTAATTCTAATTGATTATTAATATTCCTATTTGTCGCAAACTTGGACTTATTATCAGATTCAAAGTTTTTCCATTTACCGTAAATTTCAACTTATTACGAGGTTCGAAAAGAATTAAATTATGGATTAAATACCGAATAACAGATTGATTTGATAATTATACGATGAATTAACTTGATAATTATACGCTAATACATGATGATATGAGCTAGGATAAAAGAGAAAGCAATTAAAATAATTTTTCCGAGTTGTTTTGACTCTAATTTATATTGAAATTACAATAATATTAGTGTTTTTAACATGTGTCCTTCACAGTCTCCAGCACAAGTGAAACAAAGAGAAAGCCAAATTAAAAGAGGTGTCGCAATGTTTAGATCAATAGTAATAATATTTTTGTTGCTTTTACTTTTTTTTGGCAATTTATTTATTTTCATAATTAATATTCTTTAGGTAATACCTAACTCTAATCTTCAAGCATTTTGACAAACAAGAGTTTTAATACCAACAATTAATAAAATAAAATTAATATAAATATAAGTCTGAATTATTTAAATATAAATTCATTAGTTAGTATATAGTCCATGCTAAATTTATGAATTGATTATATTGGTTAAAAAAATAAGAATATTTTAATTTTGATTGGTCATTAATTTTCATATTTAAATATAAATTCTCTAGTTATATATTTAAATGTAAAACTTTATATGCAATTATTTTATTACAAAATGGATTAAATTTATTTATTTTAAATAATTTATCATTTTATATGTTATTTATTTTTTAAATATAATAATACTATAATAAAAATATAATAGAAATATATTAATTATATCAAATGAGATCAAGTGGTTAGACAAATACTATTTACAATTTGCATCGATCATATTATTTTATTACTAAAGTTTCTTAGTATGTTTGGTTAGTATAAATGAATAAATAATATTTATTTCAATAAATATAGTCTATTAAGATTAAGTCGATAAATATTTATTTACAATAAATTTTATTAATGGTAAGTTGATAACATATTATTTTATATGTTGCCAATTATATTATTTTTATATTATAAATATATTAAATTATTTATATATTAGGAATACTAATGGTGAAGTTTTATTCAATTCTAATTAGGAATTATAATCCGGCCAAATACATAAATTTGACCTAAACTTTGGCTACTTATCCTTAGTACTCATGGAATTTAGTGAGGATTTAATCATGACCATTTATTTTGATATTTCAACAATAATTATGTCATTCAACAAAATGAAATATCTTTATAGGATTCAATCATGACTTTACGCTTCCGCATTTTATTTTCGAGAGGAACATAATGATTATTAAAATTTGAAAGTGCAGGGTCAGATGAATTCCCCGCATAGTTCAGGGGGCCATAAGAATAATCGTTGAAAGTACATGGTCAAATTCATGCATTGAGCTATTAGAATTCTATCGTGGAAAAGTTTTGTCTTTTATATATATATATATATATAGTTTTAATTGCTTTTGCCTATCAAGAAAATATTTATTTTTCTATCAATAATTTTTGGTTTTGCCATCAAGCCTAATACTTGTTTTGTATATTACTGCATATACTATTTAATTATTTTTTTAATAATTTTGTAGAAGATTGATATGGAAGACCGAGCTAATGTTCAATGTGATGATATTCGCAAAAAGAATGAAGTATTAAAGTGTTAATCACAAAAATGAATTTTTAAGGAAAATAATATTAGCTGATTTTAAGATAAATATTATATTTTGTCATCTATTTATTTTTATATTTTATTTTACAAAATAGTTATTACCTTCTCTAACATTCAAATTTTCAACAAAATGAACAATTGAATATACCAGGTTAGTTGATGGATTTAATTATTTGTAATATGGAATATTCAAAATACTCTATAAAATAAAATTTTGCTAAGAATATGATAAAATATTCATAATATTAATTAATGATTTCATTACAAGATATCAGTTTAGATTTATTTTGGCTTCACACGGACACACCTCAACTGCTGCTACCAATGACTCCAATCCGAATTTCTCGCCAAATCTTATAGATTATATACTAAATTAAGGAAAATATTATAAGAACTATGAATTTGATTGTTAATTTCACATTTGATCGACTATTCGACCAAATCCAATCCATACAATTCAAAACTAATTTAGGAAAATAATAAATTAACAAGAGGTTTATAAATATACTAAAATTAAAATACAAGTGAAAACAACGAGTATCATATAATGAAAAACATGTATACGCAAACGTAAAATTATAAAGTCAATCAATTATTAATTCAAATGAATTTACTATCAAAAAATTTGAAAAAGTAATAATAAATTATAATAATTAAAATTAAATTAAAAAAATTATTATATAATAAAAAAGAGTAAACAAATTACTGAGTATAATCAACAACTACAAATGCGTGAAACCCATGTTGAAAAAGACCAGTATACAAAACAAAATGAACTGATTGCAACTATATCTGATGAATTGCGGCGGTGGTGCACTTGGTGCACATATTTTGCTATGATATAAAACAAAATGAACTAAATTGCAGTTATATATGATTAATTACGTCGTTGGTGCACATGTTTACTATGATATAAAACAAAATGAACTAATTGCAGTTATATATGATGAATCGCGTCGATGGTGCACAAGTTTATTTTGTCCCGGTGGTGCATATTACCAAGAAGATAACCTTTTTAATTCCAGAGAACGGGCGAGATATAATGACAGATATCTCTTTCCGGGTCTCGAGTTGGAGTCCCTTTTTGGGTCTATCTAGCATGAATTCTGATTAGTCGAATAAATGAATTCCAGATACAAGATGATTAGAGTAAAAAAAGACAACATTTATGATGCCTTGACAACAATTTAGGATGTGGATTATTAAGTGAAGTTCAGGATATTCATGATTACAGAGCGTAAAAACTATGGAAAAAGAAATTCAGGAAATTGTAACATATTTTCCACAATGTGACATCTAATGCATTACAATATAAAATAGATTCATTAATAAATAGCATGTTGGCATTACAATTACATCCATTAACTATAATGCAGGTTAAAGTTTACTTTAATGTACTATGATAACTTTCAAATTGATATTCTAGTTTCTGTAATAGCTAATGTCCAATTCTAGTAAGAAAATAATAATATTATTGAGTGTAAAATTGTTGTCTTGCTGGAGTGATTGGAAGATAGGAAAGACAAGAGAAGAAAGGGAAGATAAAATACAAAGGTTAATTATCTGATATGTCCACGCTTCAATCTGCACTTGTAAATACAAGATAGGTGGGCAAATCAAACCTGTTAAACCCATTAAACTTGCTTGCAGGAGCTGTTGTGTAGGCACCCATGTTATAGAACACGATCAAATCATTGACTTGTAGCTCTGGTAGCTTGCACCCACTTACCACAACGTCTAATGAATCACAGGTCAGTCCAAAAATTGTCGAGGAAGTAATTAGACCTGCTAAGTCATCTTCATTTTAGTATAAGACCGTGCTAAGTCATGCTTCATTTTGGCGGGAAAACCTATACGACAAAGTAAGCACGCATAGCTCCAAGGTAATGATCCGTGAACCCTTATAGGATCGCCCAATCCAAAATCAAATTTAGCTCAACGCTCTTCCATCGCTTCCAATAACCATTAGTCACCAAGAAATGAAGCAGTTCTACAAAATATCTGCCTGGCCTGCTATCATGTCTAGCGATGTCATTCAGTCTGGAAAAAAAATTCTTGAACTGAGTCCCGTTACAGTTACTCAAATCTGCTCATCAAATAATGGTTCGCCCTAAAACCCGCCGACCAAAGTGTTAAGAATATCATTGCAGGCGATTTCGAGCTTAATTTTCAGTATCAAGATGCAAATCCTTGCTTGTAGCAATTGCCTGTGATACACTTTGGGGTTCTGATGCATAAAACCCACATGGAATGACAATCCAAACAAACTTTAAGACCAGCGTGGTTTGCATGTTGAGTAGAAGAAGCCACCTCCTCAGTTAATGCCACCGTATTTGTTAAAAGATTTCGCTTGGAACTTAAAGTCTAGCAGTAGTTCACAATTTAGATATAATTTTATATATTACTTATCAATTTCTGCTTGGATCAAAAGTTTCTTTCTTGCTTGGAATCAAAGGTTGTCAGGTTGACTCCAACCCTAGCTGCATATTTTATATGGGACGCAGACTTGCATGGATTGGCATACACAATCCTGTCAGGATTAACACCGAGGCCAAGGATGGTTTCAATCTCAGCTTGACTTGCACAGTCAAAGTTTGCACCAAGTGTTGCAAGTGATAGAAGTAATGCAGGCTCAGTATTGCATTTAACAGCATAAAAAGGTTTTACATTTGGTAGAGATTGATTCCATTTATCCATTAGTCTTATAACAACCCCTAAATCAATAAGATAAAAGGGCTCAGCTTCTTCTTGATTATCAGAGATAGACTTTATAAGACTATAGAGGGCAGCCTTTTGAATTTGAACAACTTGTTGGCCTTTCAACCTGCTAGCCTCCGATATGGCTTTGAGGCTGCTGGAGTTAAGAGCATTAACATCAACCATATTGAAAGCCATGGACAAAGGAGCAGTTTGAGTGACGTAATTACGTACTGAGAGAAAGCTATGGAAGAAAACTTGGTGTACTTGGACCTGTACCTCACGCTACCATATTTATAGCAACAGCCAGCCAAGCCAGCTACAGTGCTTGAAATTCATTCAACCATAAAAAATAATCATCCCTGGTTAACACAAGATTTTTTAGAAAGAAGTGTCACATCCACATTTTGATACCATGTCATTACCATGGATTAAATCATTTTTATAGTCTATTTATATATTAGGATGATTTAATTATGATTCTGGATGAATTACAGTGATTTTGATAAATTATAGTGACATAAGGGTATTTTGATAATTTACCGTGTTATGAGACTGTGTTTTGGAAACACAGTGTAATAATAATATGTCACTCAATTAATCTGCCATGCACGTGTGTGTGATTCTAACTTTTAAATTTAAAAGAAAAAACAAATTGCAAATAGGGTTTGGCCTAAACCATACATTCAAACACAACAAACAAAACGTAAAGACAAATCAAACTACTTTTCAGGTCAGTGTAAGACAAATCAAACTCATATTATGTGTCATTTTTTCTACAATGTCAGATAAGCATCTTGTCTAAATAAAATCTTCAAACACCTATTCTATCAACCACTAGAATTTTAATGCAAAAGGTGCACCTTACCACACAATAGCATCTCCTAAAAATTCCACATCACCCTCCTCTCATCTCCTTCTTCCTTACTTCTTCTTCTTCCTCAACTCATCGTACTAACACCTAAGAATCCTAATGGTCGAAAATTCTAAAGCCTAAAACACCACTGAAATCTCATCTCCTCCTCACCAAAATATAATATGTTATTCCGCTTTTTAAAATCTTTAAGATAATTTTTTTTTTTTCAAGAAAATCTAAGCTTTCAAAGTAAAAATTACTCTTCTTTTCCCTTTATTTTTTCTCTTTTTACTTTTAAATTAAGGCTATATCCATATATTTTATATTACTACTTCTTTTCTCTATATTCAAATTATTTATCAACCATCGAAAAATATGAACATATTATATATAATAGAGGGAAGAAACCCAAAAAAGAAAGATTACAGATGAAGTAATGAATATTGACCGACTGAGGTCAATCTGCCGCTCTGCACAAAAAATCCAAAATCTCATTAGAAATGACTCCCAATACTGGCCTCTACAGCTAAATTAGCTTAGCTCATGTGATCTGTATTTAGACGGTCTCTCTATATTTTTATTACTGTTCAGTTTTTGGATCTCACGTGATCTGTTTCGGCCCAAAATCCTTTTCTTTGGGCACATCGGAAAGGAAGCCCATATTTTGTTTTTTTTAGAGAATAAGCCCATATTGGTTTTTATCCTAATATTTATATTAAAAAAAAAAATTTAGTACCTTCTTTGTTCTATAATACTTGTAATATCTGAAAAAATAGTTTGTTCTAAAATATTTTTCATATTTATGATTTCAAGGAGCAATAATTCTTTTTTCATATTTACTCTTTGTATATGACCAATAATTATTATTTCAATTTAATGGTGTTTTTAGAGAATTATTATTAATTTACGGGTAATATAGTAAATACTCAATAATTTATTATAATTTCGATAAATTTTATGATTTTTTTAAAGACGTGAATTTTCAAATGTGACAAGTATTATGGAACAGAAGTAGTATTTAGTTTATGATAAAATACTTATATTACTAAAAATCTTTTAAATACTATGTCACATTTAACACGTAGTATATATTTTTCTTGATTAGTTAAAATTTTAAAAACATAATTTTACACCTAATAATTTCCTAAAATTATCTTAATTGTATAATTAAAATGATTTTACCCTAAATCCTACAATTCAAATAGCCTTTATAATAATAATAATAATAATAATTAAATATCCAGCTATTTATGACTTTGTTCTAACCTAAACTTAGTACCAAGTTGCAAATCACAAAGCCCATTAGATTCTATGGATAAGAAGTCAAAAGTAAATTATAAGCTAAAACAAGTGGTTAGACAAATACTATTTACAATTTGCATTGATCATATTATTTTATTACTAAAGTTTCTTAGTAATTAGGAATTAGAATCCGCCCAAATAAATAAATTTGAAGCTGAACTTTGGCTAATTATCCTCGTGACTCATTGAATTTAACGAGGATTTAATCATGATCATTTATTTTGACATTTCAATAATAATTATGTCATTAAACAAAATGAAATATCTTTGTAGGGTTCAATCATGACGTTACGCTACTGCATTTTATTTTAGCAAGGGATATAATGATTATTAAAATTCGAAAGTGCAGGGTCACATGAATTCCTCGTATAGTTCGAGGGCCACAAGGATAATCGCTGAAAATACATGGTCAAATTCATGCATTGAGCTGTTAGAATTCTATCGTGGAAAAGTTTCGTCTTATCATATCACTATACGTGTGAGTATATATGAGTATAAATATATAATATATATAATATATATAATATATACTAATATAATATATCTACTATTATATATATATATATATAATATATATCATATATCTATAGTTTTAATTGCTTTTGGCTATTAAGATAGTTTTAATTGCTTTTGGCTATTAAGAAAATATTTATTTTTCTATCAATAATTTTTGGTTTTGCTATGAAGCCTAATAATTGTTTTGTATATAACTGCATATGCTATTTAATTATTTTTTTTAATAATTTTGTAGAAGATGACAATGATATGGAAGATCAAACTATGTTCAATGTGATGATACTCACAAAAAGAATGAGTATTAGAGTGTTAATCACAAGAATGAATTTTTATATTTTGGCTGATTGTAAGATAAATATTGCATTTTGTTATATATTTATTTTTATATTTTACTTTAGAAAATAGTTATTACCTTCTCCAACATTCAAATTTTCAAGAAAATAAATAATTGAATATACCAAGTTAGCTTATGGATTTAATTATTTGCAATATTGAATATACAAAATAATCTATAAAACAAAATTTTGCTAAGAATGTGATAAAATATTCATAATATTAATTAATGATTTCATTACAATATATCAGTTTAGATTTATTTTGGCTTTACACCGACACACCTCAGCTACTGCTAGCAATGGTTCCAATCTTAATTTCGCTAAATCTTATAGATTATATACTAAATTAAGGAAAATATTATAAGAAGTATGAATTTGATTGTTAATTTCACATTTGATTAACTATTCGACCAAATCCAATCTCGAATAGTAATTTTAGGAATCGTAGCTATAGCTTAGCTCAAACCGGTCCATATAATTCAAGACTAATTTAGGAAAATAATGAATTAACAAGAAGTTTATAGATATACAATAATTAAAATACAAGTGAGAACAACGAGTACCATATAATGAAAAACATGTATATACAAACGTAAAATTATAAAGTCAATCAATTATTAATTCAAATGAATTTACTATCAAAAAATTTGGAAAAGTAATAAATAGCCTATTCTTTGAAAATGCGATTTTTTATCTCAAATGAATTCTAAATGATTGAACTTGCAATTCAAATGTTGTTGCTTTAATCATTATATTAAAGAACCGTTTGTTGTGTTGCTCACAGTTTCTTATATCTCGTAAAAGGTTATTAAATGCACAACCTTTGAATTAAGGAGGAGATTTGAACATAAATCTATTGTCAAGTCGTATATGCATTTTAGCATTAGGCTATATCGCGGTGTGCACCTCAAGTCTTGTATATTGACAAATGTAATAATTTGAGATAATTTATATAATTAATTTGCTTAAACCCTTAATGGCCTTTGAGTAATCTGTCTTTAGGGGCGGTGGATCTTGTTCTCTTAGCCAATTGGCCAATTAGGTAATAATGTAGTGCCAAGCTATGTTGGGTGACTCAAGTCCTCCACTACATTAACTAGCAAACATCTATTGGTTGGAACGGTTACTAAAAAACCAAAAAAAAAAAAAAAAAAAAAAAAAAACGGTTACTAAAAAACCCAAAAAAAAAAAAACACAAAAAAAAAAAAAAAAAAAAAAAAAAAAAAAAAAAAAAATTGGAGGTTTTCTCTCTCTCTCTCTCTCTCTTTTCTTGTTCTTCATTAATTTTTTTTCCCTGTTTTTTTCATTAAAACACAAGAATCAACTATGTGGTTATGGTGGAAGGGCCAGTCCTTGTCTCTTACGACAACCCCTCTCTCTTTTTTTCTTGTTTTTCACATTTTCATTGTTTTGTAGTGTTTTCTCCCCATCTTGTTGGAGTTTGTGATATTTCTATTTATGTAGAGTATTTATTTCGATTCTTTTTTTCATTTAGTTTGTTTTTATTTAGACAGACGTGCAATATGTGGATAATTTATTAAATAAATGATCTCTATATTTTAGAGTCCGATAGTACAATCTATTCTTTCATTAGATTTAATTGTTCAAATTCTTTATATCTGTCATAACCAACTAGTTTACGTGTAACGAGATTATGTACAAAAAATTCAAATAATTTGTATAGCCACTCACTTTGAAGTTCTATCAATTTTTTTCAAATTCATCTTTCAATTTTCAAATAAAATATCTTATGGTTTGTGCTATTTTAGTTATAAGAGATGTCATATCCTCTCTTTGTTATTTGTATGGCTTTTTGAAGTTATTAATAAAATCCTAATACATTAAATTCAAAAAAAAAAAAAAAAAACATTAAATTCAAAAAAAAAAATAAAAAAGCAAAAAAAAAAAAAAAAAAAAAAAAAAAAAAAAAAAAAAAAAGTCCTTCACTGCATTAGGATAAAATACATGCAACTCATATATATATGTATTAAAACTAAAACCAAAAACACTGTTAATATAACAGTGATTTTGGTTTAAATTACCTATTTTAGCTCATATATTATACAATTTTACATATTTGACCTTACTTTATTGTTCTTGCATTTGTTCTATTGTTCTTATCTGCACTATATAGCGACATGTAGATCAAACTCTGACAGGCACTTGCACACTTCAATAGGTTGAAAAATCAAGTTTTAAGAATTTTTTTCTCTTTTTTTTTTTAAGATATTTAAAATTAAATTAAAAAAATAATATTATTATATAATAAAAAAAGAGTAAACAAATTACGTGTAAAATCAAGAACTACAAATACGCGAAACACATGTTGAAAAAGACCAGTATACAAAACAAAATGAACTGATTGCAATTATATATGTTGAATTGTGTCGGTGGTGCCATGTTTATTATGTCTGGGTGGTGCACATTACCGAGAAGATAACCTTTTTACTTCTCGACTAAGAGTCCCTTTTTGGTCTATCCGGTGCGAATTCAGATTAATCGAGCAAGTTAATTTCAGATACTAGATGATTAGAGTAAAAAAAAAGACAACCTTGGCAACAATTTACAATGTGAATTATTGAGTGAAGTTCAGGATATTTATGATTACAGAGTGTAAAAACTATGGAAAAAGAAATTCAGGAAATTGTAACATATTTTCCACAATGTGACATCTAATGCATTACAATATAAAATAGATTCATTAATAAATAGCATGTTGGCATTACAATTACATCCATTAACTATAATGCAGGTTAAAGTTTACTTTATTGTACTATGATAACTTTCAAATAGATATTCTAGTTTCTGTAATAGCTAATGTCCAATTCTAGTAAGAAAATAATAATATTATTGAGTGTAAAATTGTTGTCTTGCTGGAGTGATTGGAAGATAGGAAAGACAAGAGAAGAAAGGGAAGATAAAATACAAAGGTTAATTATCTGATATGTCCACGCTTCAATCTGCACTTGTAAATACAAGATAGGTGGGCAAATCAAACCTGTTAAACCCATTAAACTTGCTTGCAGGAGCTGTTGTGTAGGCACCCATGTTATAGAACACGATCAAATCATTGACTTGTAGCTCTGGTAGCTTGCACCCACTTACCACAACGTCTAATGAATCACAGGTCAGTCCAAAAATTGTCGAGGAAGTAATTAGACCTGCTAAGTCATCTTCATTTTGCGGGAAAACCTTATACGACAAAGAAGCACGGTCATACGCTCCAAGGTTAAATGATCCGTGAACCCCATCGTCAATCCAATAATCAATTTGCTCACCTCTCACTCGCTTCCCAATAACATTAGTCACCAGAATGAATGCAGTTTCTACAAAATATCTGCCTGGCTCTGCTATCATTGTCAGCGATGTCAGTTCATCTGGAAAAAATTCTTGAACTGAGTCGTTTACAGTTTTACCAATCTCATCAAATAATGGGTTCGCCCTAAACCCGCCACCAATGTTAAGAATATGCATTGCAGGCATTTCGAGCTTAATGGCAGTATCAAATGCAAATCTTGCTGTAGCAATTGCGCTGTGATACACTTGTGGGTCTGATGCTATAGAACCCACATGGAATGACACTCCAACAACTTTAAGACCAGCCTGGTTTGCATGTTGGAGTAGAGAAGCCACCTCCTCAGTTAATGCACCGTATTTGTTACCAAATGGACGCCAGGATGAATTTTCGCTTGGAACTTTAAGTCTAAGCAGTAGTTCACATTTTGGATGCCATTTTTTTATCTTATCAACTTCTTGCTTGGAATCAAAGGTTGTCAGGTTGACTCCAACCCTAGCTGCATATTTTATATGGGACACAGACTTGCATGGATTGGCATACACAATCCTGTCAGGATTAACACCGAGGCCAAGTATGGTTTCAATCTCAGCTTGACTTGCACAGACTTGCCATACCAAGTACCAAAATTATGTTAACCTATTATTATTTTAACGGCAATAAAGGGGATTATTTTAAAAAAATTAAATTAAATAAATAAAAGAGAACAAAAAGAAATTAAGCAACAATATTTGACGAAAAGAAATTAAGGATTTAAAGCTACTAGGGATTTTAACATGGTTTCAATCTCAGCTTGACTTGCACAGTCAAAGTTTGCACCGAGTGTTGCAAGTGATAGAAGTAATGCAGGCTCAGTATTGCATTTAACGGCATAAAAAGGTTTTACATTTGGCAGAGATTGATTCCATTTATCCATTAGTCTTATAACAACCCCTAAATCAATAAGATAAAAGGGTTCAGCTTCTTCTTGCTTATCAGAAATAGACTTTATAAGACTATAGAGGGCAGCCTTTTGAATTTGAACAACTTGTTGGCCTTTCAACCTGCTAGCCTCCGATATGACTTTGAGGCTGTTAGATTTAAGAGCATTAGCATCAACCATATTGAAAGCCATAGATAGAGGAGCAGTTTGAGTTAGGTAATTAAGTACTGAGAGAAGGCTATGGAAGAAGACTTGGTGTACTTGGTGCGATGTACCTGTACCTCATGCTACCATATTTATAGCAACAGCCAGCCAAGCCAGCTAAAGTGCTTGAAATTCATTCAACCACAAAAAAATAATCATCCCTTGTTAACACAAACTTTTTTTAGAAAGAACTGTCACGTCCACATTTTTATACCATGTCATTAGCATGCATAAAATCATTTTTATAGTCTAATTATGTATTAGTATGATTTAATTATGATTCTGGATGAATTACAGTGATTCTGATAAATTATAGTGTCATAAGGGTGTTTTAATAATTTACAGTATTATGAGACTGTGTTTTGAAAACACAGTGTAATAATAATGTCACTTAATTAATCTGCCATGCATGTGTGTGTGATTCTAGCTTTTAAGTTTACAAGAGAAAACAAATTGCAAATAGGTTTTGACCTATACCATACATGCAAACACAAAGAACAAAACATGTAAAACACATGAGCTAAATACAAACTACTTTTCAAGTCACTATAAGACAAATCAAACTCATCTTATCTCTCATTTTTCCTACAATGTCACAAGCATCTTATCTAAATAAAATCTCCAAACATCTATTCTATCCTATTGCAATCTCATCAACCACTAGAATTTTAATGCAAAATGTGCACCAACCACACAAAATCATCTCCTATGACATCCCACATCACCCTCCTCTCATCTCCTTCTTCCTTACTTCTTCTTCTTCCTCAACTCATCTTACTAACACCTAAGAACCCTAATGGTCGAAAATTCTAAAGCCTAAAACACCACTGAAATCTCATCTCCTCCTCACCAAAATATAATATGTTATTCCCTTTTTCAAGATCTTTAAGATAGTATTTTTTTTTTTTTTTTAAGAAAATCTAAGCTTTTAAGGTAAAACTCACTCTTTTATGTTAATACCTCTTTTCCCTCTGTTTCTTCTCTTTTTACTTTTAAACTAAGGCTAGATCCATACATTTTATATTACTACTTCTTTTCCCTATATTCAAACTGTTTATCAATGACTGAAGAATATGAACTTTACATATATAATAGAAGGAAGAAACCCAAAGAAGAAAGATTACAGATGAAGTAATGAATATTCACCGACTGAGGTCAATCTGCAGCTTTGCACAAAAAATCCAAAATCTCATTAGAAATGACTCCCAATACTGGTCTCCACAGCTAAATTAGCTTAGGTCATTTGCCATTTTTTCAGGCTCCCTATAACAGAGTTGCATCTTAATCTTCCAGTTAATTATTATATGAATACAAAAGGTTGTTCATTTTCCAAGAATACCGCATCTGTAATTCTTAATATTGACAACTCAAGCCTGCTGTTTCTATTTCCGTAATTTACTAGAGGACAGCATATTCTATTGCCTGCAGACATGATCTATTGGTGCATGCATAAATTAATACTCCAAGCTAATTGCAATTATATATAATAAATTGTGTCGATGGTGCACATGTTTATTATGAAATTATGATTGTAGATTATATAAGCAAATAAGAGTACATAAATATGAAATTGTTACCGCTTCTCAGTGCTCTTCTAATTCTCAAATTCTAACGAAAAAGCACTCTACTGGTTTAGGATTTTCTGGGATTACAAAGTCTAAGCTATGGAAGAAGAGATTCAGGTTGCCTTCTTCTTTCCGAACAATAAGCTCCATGCATATGTGTTGCCTTTCTCAGAAGCCGCTTCAACTCGCTTTGCCCCGATCTAAGTCAATCATGAATTCCATTTGAGTAGCTCATAATACAAGAAACTACACAAAAATGATTCGGCAGTTAATAGAAGGTACCTGGTCCATAAGCCAGTAACCAATGGTTGGCATGTACTGTACTAGATACATAACGGCTAGTACAGGCTGAAAGAAAGATCAAGATATTAGATTAGCACATTACTAGAATAATGCTGCAGATGCAAACAAGAATAGGATATACTTTGCTTTGGATGGAGGATATACAAATCATTAAGAGTTTATTACAAAAGGCTAAATTATACCACAACAGACAATAACATGGTTAATGATCATAGCCTTCTGCATAATTGAAGTACTTCAATTGAATTAAATAAAATATAGAATTCCAAGGAACAGCAAAAAAAAAATCTAATACAAAAGCAATTACCTGGTATGATATCCAAGCTTCCTTTAGACCATGGGTCATAGCAATAATTGTCAGTTCCGCACACCTCTCTGATGACACACGCTTCTGTCAACATGATAGAATTTAGTTAAAATTAAACAGGCAGGACAGGAAAAAAACATCAAATAAAGGATAAAGATGTGAAATTGGAAGAAATATGTTCTGCCAATACAAAAAGTAGTCCTCTTATAATCCACCTCATTCTTCATCTACCATACAACATCTGGTATCTCCAAAAGAGGTAGAGATAAAATAAGTTACAAGTGAAAGCCAATTTATAAATACAGTGAGAAGATCACCTCAGAACCCTTTTTTGCTGTAGTGTAGCCATTTGATGTCTCTATTGGCCCAGGACAAACAATGGTCACCTTAATCCCCTTTTGACAGAGCTGCAAGTAACACAACATTGAGATGTCCATAAGAACCAGACATAGAGAACATGATTGTGAAAATTTTTCATGGGATAAAGTATTGTATTCTTCAGCATTGGACTTTATGCTGAAAATATTAACCATGTGCCCCAATACTAAAAAGCAAGACCAAGTAATATAATCAATAGCAAACACAACTTGTCAGCAACCTAGTCAATCAGACACAGTCCTCATGTAGTTTTGTCCATTTGCTTGTTTATTTTCATTTCACTTATGGTTTGGAGGAAAGGTTTAACAACTCCAGGATGGCTATTGCTCTCACATGGCTTTATTTTGAATATAGGCTGACAAATTCATTGATCCTATGATCACCAAAATGACAGAAGTTAAATTACCGACATCACTGTAACAAAAGGACACTACATAAATATCATTCTGGAACGCATTAACTATAGAGAAAAGCATAAACATGTAACTTCCATCAATTAAAAGTTAATGATTTTATAGTCTAAGGGAGACTGAGCAACTATAATTAAGAGTAGCCAGTGGTTTAAAAGCAATTAATTTAACTGACCAAGTAAAATTCCCGAAACACCCCCCATTCCCCCCCCCCCAAAGCAATTAATTAACTGACCAAAGTAAAATTCCCCGAACACCCCCCATTCCACCAAGTAAAATTCCCGAAACCCCCCCCATTCCCCCCCCCCCGGGTCGACTATCATAAGCTCCAAAATGGCTGTATCTATGTTCTAAGTTGGACATGTCTATAATGCAAGAGAAGGACAACATAAAACATCCTCATTCTTTTGTTGAAAAATAAGTATATACCTCGGAACGAAAGGATTGGAAGTACCCATTCAATGCAAACTTAGAAGCAGAGTATACAGCCTGTCCTGGTGTCGGTACCTTGCCTGCAGCACTGCTCATCTACCCATAACGTATAACTCATATCATGTGAATGGCAATAAATGTAATGTAATAGATTGCATAAAAAAATGGTTAAACTTTAGACGGAAAGGATTATCTGTGTGATAACTATATCCCAAGGTCAATCAGCGAGGTGCCATGCTTCACATGTCTCACTGCTTTAGTTTTGGTGCATATTAAAAACAGATACTACTAAAGATATTGTTGATCTCAACATACCACAACAAATTGGCCCCTCCCTCGATTCAGCATGAACGGTGCCAATAGCCGTGTAAGAGATATTGTCCCTAGAACATTAACGTTGACTGTAGCCTATTCAAACAAAAAAGTATCATCAGTAGTCCTTCAAGGGAAGACCAAAAGAAATAGGACCTAGTACATTGGTAATCCTTGCATAAATTTATCTAGTTGACTAGAGTTAACTTGTGAAAGTGAGCAGCTAACTGAATAATGGGCCAATCTTTGTTTAAGAAAAAAATAATAATAGTAATTGCAAAAAATAATAATAGCAATTGCACAAGGTCTAACCATCAGAGTGCCTAATATTTTCATTCACGTGTTACCTTAAGATCTTCCTCAGTTACATCCAGAGCTGCTGATTTCTGCCAAAAGAAAGAGGTGGATCAATAAAAGTCATCATTTGCTCAAGATGTGAATCACTTTATGAGGTATTAGCAAGCTATCACATTTACGCACCAAAGGCACAAAATCAATAATGGAGCTGCAGTCTGGTGATTTCTGCATATTCAATTTATAGAAAAAAACGCATCTAGCACCTTGTTCTGTCACTTGCTTTTGGAAAAGTATTTAATCTTTCATGTCAAGCTGTGGTACATTTTCATACCAGTGGACTATATCTAAATATGACATATTTAATTTTTGATAAATCTACTCAACCTAACCAGCACAAATGGAAATCTAGCCTGGCAAACTCTCTTTATAAACTTCATAAGATAGTTTACACTTTGTAACATATTTTCCACAATGTGAGATCTAATGCATTACAATATAAAATAGATCATTAATAATAGCATGTTGGCATTACAATAAACCCATTCACTATACTGCAGGTTAAAATTTACCATATTGTACTATGATCACTTTCAAATAGATATTTTAGTTTCTGTAATAGCCACTGTCCTCTTCTCTTATCTATTCTATTACTGTGCAATTTGCTCACCCTTCCCCAGCCAAGTGCGCCCATGCATACTCATTTGAATTCTTTTTCTTTCAAGATCTCACACATGCATACTCATTTGAATTCTTTTTCTTTCAAGATCTCACAATATTAGTTTTATCTAATACTGACAAAAAAAAAAAAAAATCATGCATACTCATTTGAATTCTTTTTCTTTCAAGATCTCACAATATTAGTTTTATCTAATACTGACAAAAAAAAAAAAAAATCATGCATACTCATTTGAATTCTTTTTCTTTCAAGATCTCACAATATTAGTTTTATCTAATACTGACAAAAAAAAAAAAATTTGCATGGAGTCAAAGCTATTATATGCATCTATGCCAAATTGTCGATATCTTCAAATCCTAAATTAATTACAAATATCCACTTACAGGGCGCTCATAAGCAGCATTATGAATCATATAATCAACACCAGCTCCAGAGAAAAAAGACTCTGCTTTTTCAACTGCCACTTTAAGAGAAGCTTCACCAGATGCCAAATCCAAAGGTAAAATCTTCACTTCATCGGGTGCATGTTTGCCTGTGGGTGTCTCAGCTGCATGTCAATAATAATAGGAATGAAAGACTCATATAACTTCAGATGAATGGATAAACCTGTGAGTTCCTTCTTAACTCGCTCCAATTCAGCTTCATTCCGTGCAGAAAGAATAAGCCTGGCACCTAAACTTGCCAATTGCTTAGCAAGAATTTCACCTGAAATCCACCATCAAATTCAAAGGGTAAAGAAAAAAAAAAAAGATAATAAAGAAAAAAAGGATAAAGAATCTACAAAAATGAGTAGTGACCCTCAAAAACATAGTTGGTTAACATACCCTAAATGTGGTCAAATTATTATTTCTCGACAAATGACACAAAACAAAGAACACCCCTAGGTATTTTAATTGCAATAGGTTCTACTGAGTTAGATGTTGATCAATCATCCATGATCAATGAGATAAAGCACATTCAACAATTTCATATTTGGATGGCATCGTTTCGATTGAAGAGAATTTACCACCATCAAAATCAAAAGAAAAAGGCCAAATTACTACACAGAATAAGCCCATTCCTCCATTACCAATGCAAGATTTGGCATTTTCTTTCACAAATGGAGCAACAGCCCAAGATTCGGCCAACAAGGCTCCATCCTTAATATCTAACCAACTACAACAACTTTTTAGTAACAAAGGGAGAATTTTTAGAGTCGGTCATGCTCCTCTGCAACAATGATCCAGTAATGATAACAATGCAATTCTAAACAAATGCAGCACATAACAAAGCCCAGAAAATTTACATATTTGTTGTATAAATTGCATTTCAACAACCAAAAATTGGATATTAATTAAAAATACAAGAATTTCAAACACAAAGAAGTACTTGGTACCTATTCCACGACTGGCTCCAGTAATCCAAACAACCTAAAAGGAATCAAATAATTCAGAAACAAGCCGCACAAAATAAAAGAAATGAATTTAAAATAAAAAGGGAAAACAAATTTCGTAAATATCGAAAACTCAGATTACCTTATCCTCAATTTCTTCTTTCTTAACATGCCTCTTGGACATCAACGTGAAGTCCCCTTAAATTACATATATACATAAACATTAAAGTTGATACAAGGAGCTGATAATTGGCAACATGAAAGCTAATATACATAGTTAAAAAAAAAAAAAAAAAAAAAAAAAAAAAAGGTAAACAATAAAGTTGGAAGAAGTACCATCGCAAGTGAGGAACTTAAAGAGTAACACAAGAAGAAGAAGGATAGAGAGGGAAATGAAGAGCAGAGGCAGCATCGTAGCTCACCGCTCAGGCTTTTGTTCAGTTATCGTTAGATAAAGGCAAACTGTTTTCTGACCGTCTCTCTATATTTTTATTACTGTTCCGTTTTTGGATCTTATGTGATCTGTTTCGGCCCACAATCCTTTTCTTTGGGTACATCGGAAAGCAAGCCCATATTGTGTTTTTTTTTAGAGAAGAAGCCCATATTGGTTTTTACCCTAATACTTATATTGAAAAAAAAAAAAAAAGTTCTATCTCTGTACCGTAATATTTGTCGCATATGAAAAAATTATTTATTCTAAGATACTTGACCTATTTGTAATTTCAAAGTGCAATAAATCTTTTTTCATATCAACTATTTGTATATAATCAATAATTATTACTTCAATTTAATGTTTAGAGAATTGTTATGAATTTACGGGTAATATAATAAATTTACTCAATAATTTATTATAATTTAGATAAATTTAATAATTTTTTTAAGAGACATGAATTTTCAAATATAACAAGTATTATGGAACAAAAATAGTATTTAGTTTATGATAAAATACTTATATTACTAAAAATAATCTTTTAAATATTATGTCATATTTAACAAGTAGTATATATTTTTCTTGATTAGTTAAAATTTTAAAAACATAATTTTACACCTAATAATTTCCTAAAATTATCTTAATTGTATGATTAAAATGATTTTACCCTAAATCCTACAATTCAAATAGCCTTCATAATAATAATAATAATTAAATATCCAACTATTTATGACTTTGATCTAACCTAGTGCCACGTTCCAAATCACAAACCCCATTAGATTCTACGGATAAGAAGTCAAAAGTAAATTATAAGTTAAAAAACAAAAAGCAACCCTTTTTTTTTTACAATCAAAATTTTGCTCAAATCTCATATATATCTTTCCTCTAGATATATTCTGATAAACAATTCTCTGTTTCTTCCATATTCTCTCTGCCTTTCCATTTATAAATTTGCAGGAAAAGTTGTTTCTGGAAAAGGAGGAAAAAAAAAAAGGATAAATAGAGCAACCTTTCTGCGAAAAGAAAAGAGAAATCAGCAATAGAGACATTGGGTAAAAGAGAAAATTGTGAGAGATGTCCACGGCCTTAGCTACTATGAGGCTCTTGTTAACAACTGCATCCACTACTTCTCTTTTTTCTTCTTATTCTTTAGACTTTCCCTCGAAATCTCTTAAAACAGGAAACCCTATTCTCAATCATACATATCTTTCCAGAAGGAAAAGCCAATTTCTCTCCAACCCGACGGTACATCCCTTTCTGTAAAAATGGTGTCTTTGTTAGCTCTGTTTTGTTATGTCATGGTGTTTAAATGTTGGGTTTTTGTGGACATATTCTTTTTAGATGCAAAATTGAACAAGTATTTATCTCTGAATTGGATTTGAGAGAATTTCTTTGTATCCACAATGACAGTGCTTAATTTATTTGGTTCAAAAATGAGATTTTTAGATGTGGGTATTGTTTGTTTTTTGGTGTCTAATGAAATGAGTTGGTTCTGTATTTGTGCACGCGTGAGTAAGGCCTGTTTTCTACTTATAGAATAGTGATTCCTAAGAAGACCATGCCTTTTGGTTAAAATTTTTGAGATGCTATGCATCTAATGATACGAGGTATATTATGGAGCCTTAATCATGATTTGTTCTCTGATAGGTATTCCTAATTTCGTGTTCTGATACGATATTCGAAGATGTTTACATTTCAAGCTTTTGTAAGCCCATCAAATCCAATGTTTCCTTATTCAATTAAAAACCGCAAGGATTTAAAGCTTACTAAATAGATTATCATTCACCATTAAACAGATATATATTTTGAGACTTGTCAATGTGTCCTAATGATCCCCTCATATTTGACACCTTAGAATTTCCTGTATTTATTTTCCAAACACTTTCAAACATTATTCATCTATTGATTCTAGTTGCTGATATAATGCTTTGCCAAATTGAGCTGATATTATAATCTTTGTGCTTCTTATATAGTAGTGCGGCGGTGATCAAGCAGACTCAAGCTTTATATAAGCTTGCTAGGTGCCTAGTATTTAAAAAAGAATGAAAAAAAGGAAAGTAAACTTATTGAAAAGATACCTGAAAGCTAATATGAGCTGAGATTGTTTGATCACCACTGTTTGTGTTCAGTTGGTTTTCACTAATGATTTACTACCAGGTCCTCTGTTTTTATTTACTGGCAATAGTGGCTTTGTGGACATATAAGAAGAGATCAGGACATGGATTACTGGAAAGATCAAGAGGAGATTATGGCATCCTTGTTTGATCGTAATGGAGATACTGGTACCCAAATTCCAAGTCAAGCCCAATCTATTGTGGAAGGATCAAGCACTACTGCAGTGTCAGAGTATAAGCCTATTCCTGATGTAGACTATCTACAGGTGGGTAATCTTTCCATAGTAACCTTGTTGTTTAGTTGAGACATTGTTTCCTGAGTCATTGTAAAAAAGTGAAAAATCCAACCTAATCCCAGTGTCATCAAAAGCACTAGCCGCCCTTGAGGCAACAAGGTTCTCCATCGCACGAGGCGCCACTCAAGGCGCTTGCCCAAGTAAATTGAGGAATTCTAAATAACTCAAAATGTAGTATTCTACATTGGTCCAAAAAGCATTAGATAGTATAAAATTCTAGATTTATTGTTAAAGAATGAAAACTATGTCATGCATTTAGAATTATGCATCCAAAGATTAGTTCCAGAAAGCACATTAGATAATTTAGAATTCTAGATGAATTGTTGACGAATCTAAACTATGTCATGGAAACTTAAAACCCTATTTCCTAAGGTTTCTCATTTCTAGTCGTCGTCTCTAGTACTTATGTATGACTGTTGTTGTGTTGTTCTTCACATTGAGTTGTTCTATTCGCTATTTTCTTCTTCACGTTCGTGTAACATGCTTTGTCTTTTCATGCAACAGAATTGCCTAAATACTTCTTTTTTAACTATTAGATTTAATTTACCCTAATTCTTTTATTGGTTGTCAAACTTCCCAATTTGTATCCACTTTCTTTTGTTTCCATATTTGATGTACTTATTTTTAACTGTTAGATTAGATTTAGATCTAATTTAACGGTTGTCAAACTTTCCATATATGTACTTCTATTAATCGTTGATATTAATATCTGCATAGGGAAATAGCCAAATTAGTTTTGAGGCACTTGCCTGAATCTCATGTTGCTTTGCTGCGTTGGTGCCTAGTTGAAGGTGCCTCGTCAAGGTATACAAGGTGCCTACCCCTCGCCTTGCCTTGTCTTAGCACCTAGGCGACCGCCTAAGTGCCTGGTGACGACACTGTGATCCAACTCTTTTAAATGCCAAACAAACACTATGCTGCTTTGATATTTCGGTCGGGCTATGGAGAAAGTTTAATCACGATAATTCATGCACGTTTCAATTTTATCATTAGAATGGTTAAATGGTCTTTGACAATCGAACGCTAGCAGTTTATCATAGATGAAAATCTTCCTTTCGAATAGAAATGTTCAGGAAAACACGAAGAAACTCAATTAGATTGTCTTTCTTCTATGCTTGCCATTTGTAGTGTGTTGCTTCTCAAAAGAATTATTTCTTTTAAGTTATGCCATGTGCGTGATGCTTTGATCACACTCTTAAGTCACAAATTTCAAGTTTCAAATCTCTTTCAACTTGCTTCATCTTCTTTTTCTTATTCAGTTAATTCTTAGGGTCTTTGAAATCTGTCTTCGGCACTAAGTTTTACATACACATATTCTTTTTTGCAGGAGCTATTGGCCATTCAACAACAAGGGCCTCGATCTATTGGCTTTTTTGGGACAAGGAATATGGGATTCATGCATCAAGAACTCATTGAGATCCTTAGTTATGCTTTGGTTATAACTGTAAGATGCATTACTTCAGTCTTTATATTTTAGTTTTACGTGTGGCCTATGGTTATTTACTCAACATCAGTTATCTACTCAATGCTGAGTCTTCACTTCTTTGCACATTGTTTATACCTGTCATACATACTCGTCATTTAATTTTTTTTATATATATAATTTTTTTATACATGGGGTTGCTAATTTAATTCGAGTATTATTCTTTTATTATCATAGTAAAATATCTCTGTTTAAGATTCATAATTGAATTAAAATAAAGTTCAGATATTAGTCACTATCATAATAATAAATCTACTTAGTAGATAAGTTAGAGCTAAAATATTCATCCTTGTTTCTAATTATAATATTAGATGGTATTTTTTTTTCTAGAGAGATTAATAATATATGGTATTTTTTTTTCTAGAGAGATTATAATATATAATATATATATTATATATATATATATATATATATATTATATATAATGGTAATCTATAAATAAAGATATAATGGTAATCTATAATAAAGTAGTAGTTTAATAGAAATTCTTTTAACTAATACTAATAGGAATAATTCGTTTAAAACTTAGTGAAAATCATGAAATCTTTTAATTAAAAAAAATGGTTGAGAATATCTATATAAATTCTTAATAACTAATTTAATTCCTTCACTTAGCTTCCCACTCAGTATTAATAATTAATATGATATTAATTCTTTCACTTAGTTTTCCCTTTTGCTTAAAATTCCTAATGTGAATATAGTTGTAGCTTGATGTTTTACACATCTTTAACTTTAATTAAAATAAATGTTATACCCAAACCCACTAATTATACTCCAAAAAATCTCCAATAAATCCACCATGCTATTATGCTTTTCGTTCTCAAATACAAACCTTAACCCTGTGCAATATAGTCTTCAAACAATCCCTCTCCCATGGATTCTGAGTGTATTAATTCTTTCACTTGGTTTCCCTTTTTTCTTGAAGTTCCTAATTTACATATAATTGCATCCTAGTGTTTTACGCCTGAGGATCCAATAGGGTTGGTGTAAACAAAAACATTACAGAACTACAGGAATCACTACTATGTAGAATTAAAAGTAAATTCTAAAAATTTGGCGATAATGAGAACTAAGAAGACTAATTGAGATAAAAACTAAGAGAACGTGCCTAATAAGAATACACAAACGTAAAATTAAGAAAACTTTTTAATATGGATGGTAAATAGTAATAAGAACATTTTCAACGTGATTTAAAGGAGAATAAATAGCACGGAGAACCTTTTTGTCTTGTTGATGATAAATAAAAGGAACGTGTATTGCAGTTTCTTATATAGTGCACAACAATTGTAATCTAAATCATAATTGAGAAGTTGTGTACTAATTAAAATTCCTAATTTAAATATAAATTAAAAACTGTTAATTAATATAATAGAAATATTTAGTAATTGACCCTTTAATTTATAAAAATAATTTGATGAAAATCTTTTAATTTGGAATCTTTTAATTAAAAAATTGATTTGTCACTTAGTTTCCCATTTAGATATTTAGATTGACGAAATCTTTTAATCATACACTTAGTTTCCTGTTTATTTATTAGTAGTTCCGAATTAATATTTTAACTAAAAATATTTGAATAATCTGCTCATAAACAGTCCCTATAGGAATCTTTAATGTCTTTAACTGGTTCTTTTGGTTTAGAGTTTTCACAAATTTTTGTGGTTTAAAAAATTGTTAATAGAATTATATTCCTTAACAGAGTAGTATTTGGTTTAAGTAGTAAACTAACGTAATCAATCAAATTAAAAGTTTCTTAAGAATAATTATTTTATTTTATTTTTTAGCCAATCAAAATAGAGGGTAATTTCTCATTATTAAATTTACCATGTCTTTTTTTTGTTGGTCATAATGTTCCACTCCCCTTTTGTACTTTATACATATTATAAATTATAAATATTATAGATATTTATCAAGTTCCTGCATAAATTTTGGTTGCAGAAAAATCACATTTATACATCTGGTGCTTCTGGGACTAATGCAGCTGTTATTAGAGGTGCTTTAAGGGCAGAGAAACCAGAGCTGCTTACAGTGATCTTGCCTCAAAGTTTGAAAAAGCAACCATCTGAGAGCCAGGAGTTATTGGCCAAAGTAAGAGTTTAATTATGATATTTATTCATGCAATACTCTGACCATCTGCCGGTTATTATTATTGCACTTTTGGAGGTGTTTTTATTTGTATTTATATAGTTGTTTCAGGGTGAATTCTAGTCTTGTCTAGTCAAACAAGTACATGTGCATACCATATAATTCAGTTTGTTTGAAATTATATGTCTGTGAAAGTCACAATATTTTAAGGACCCAATCCGTGCCGGTTGTACAGTTAGTCAAAAGAAAGATTTCTGTTTACACAAGGGCAATACAACTCCTAATTTCTTTTGAACTATTCACAATCTTATACAGTGTGAAACTCTCGTGGCCAGCCTGTTTATTACCTGGTTTGTTGCTTTGATCATTGTCTTCTGTTGAGTATGATTATATAATCACAAGGAGTTGGTAGTGGCTGAAGGGATGATGCTTCAAATGTGGGAATCTTAATTTTTTAATTATTGTTTTGCATATATTTGAACTCAAATTCTAGGAATAAATGGAGCTTATGCGGATGTTGAAGGAAAATGATTTTGAGCATTTACTGGCAAGGTGCCAAGAAAGTTCTAAATTAAGTAGTAAAAATGACAAATATCCAGCTTTAGGGCCAACTTGTTGCATAATTATATTTTGGGTTTGCAGGTGCAGAATGTGATAGAGAAGCCTCACAATGATCACTTACCACTCATTGAAGCCAGCAGGTGTGCACAAACATTTTACCTTCTAGTACATAACTTGACACTAAGCTATTAATCTGTCTTGATTTTTGCGGGACCTATTTTTTTCTTTTAAGTTTCCTTCTACTAGCAAGCCTATCAGAATGAGAAATTTGTGATAAGTTTGTCAGAAGCAAACAATTGAGAAGTTCGCTTTGATATATGGTAGTAAAAATGCTGAAGGAGCCTAATTTAGGAAAATCACTTGAAACACAAGGTTTAGTTTCACTTTTGTAGATTTAATGTGGGAAAATATTTTTCTGTATTTGATTCATCAATAGGGACACATATATATACACATACAAGATACTATAAACCTATTCTGTATTGATTCATCAATAGGGACACATATATACACATACAAGATACTATAAAACCTATTAAGATCCTAACTCCTAATAAGAGTTCTAATTTAACACATCCCTAATAGAGTTCTATTTACAACTAATCCTTAACACTCCCCCTCAAGTTGGATCATAGATATTAATCATGCCTAACTTGTTACAAAGATAGTCAACTCGGGGTCCATTTAGAGCTTTTGTAAAGATATCCCCTAACTGTTCACTTGTTTTAACGTGTCCTGTAGAGATAACACCCTATTGTATCTTTTCATGAATGAAATGACAATCAATCTAGATATGTTTTGTTCGTTCATGGAATACTGGATTTGATGCAATGTGAAGAGCAACTTGATTATCGCACCATAACTTTGCAGGCAAGGATGACTTGAAGCCAATTTCCTCTAACAACTGACGAATCCAAATTAATTCACAAGCAGATTGTGCCATAGCTCGCCAGCACTCGATCATGAGACAACATTTTGTTTCTTGCTCGTCGTGAGACTACATTTTGTTTCTTGCTCCTCTACGAAATCAAGTTTTCACCCACAAAGACACAATATCCTGAAGTTGATCTTCTATTAACCTTCGAACCTACCCAATCCGCATTTGAAAAAAACTCAATGTCCAAATGCCCATGATTACTGTAAAGGAGCCCACGGCTTGGATTACCTTTCAAGTAGCATAAAATCTGTCCCAAAGCTTCCCAATGTATAACAGTAGGAAAAGACACAAATTGGCTTAAAACGCTTACAAGAGTAAGCAATATTTGGATGTGTTACCGTAAGATAATTCAGTTTGCCCACCAATCTTCTATACATCTCAGGATCATCAAATAGCTCACCACCAATTGAAAGTTGGAAAGTTTGCAATATTTGGAGTCATGGAGCACTGCATGGCTTGGCTCCCAACTTTCCGGTTTCCTTCAATAAGTCAAGGACATACTTCCTTTAGATAAGAAGAATGCCTCTCTTACACCTAAGATACTTCAATAACCCAAAAAATACTTTTCAACAAGCCTAAGTCTTTTTGTCTGGAACTGGGTCTGGAGAATGATTTGAGTGAATGTATGCCGGCTGAAATCACTCCCTGTAATAACAATTCACTCCCTGTAATAACAATGTCATCAACATAAACCACAAGTAGAATCAAACCAGTCTTAGTACTTCTGAAAAATACAGAATGATCAGAAGTACTCATCTGCATGCCAAACTGATTTACCACATTGCAAAATCTACTAAACCAAGCTCGAGGACTCTGTTTTAGGCCATAAAGAGATTTTCGAAGTTTACATACTTTACCCGACTCCCCTGAGCAACAAAGTCTGGTGGTTGCTTCATGTAAACTTCCTCCTGAAGATTCCCATGAAGAAAGGCATTCTTAACGTCCAGCTGATGTAAAGGCCAGTCAAAAGTAGCTGCTAATGAAATAAATAAATGAACAGAAGACAATTTGGTAACAAGAGAAAGTATCAGAATAATCAAGCCATAGATCTGAGAATAGCCCTTTGCAACTAATCGCCTTTGCAAACTAAATTGAGCCTTGAGACCGAGCAGGCAGTCCCAATCAGGATTCACTTTAACGGTGAAAACCCACTTTACAACCAATAAGCTTTTCTTACCTGCCGGGAGAGGCAACAAGAAATCCCAAGTACCATTAGTATCTAAGGCAAGCGCATCTCCTCTTTCATTGCTGCACACCAATCAGGATCGGGAAACAAAGGCTTGGAAAACAAGAACAGTTTTAGGAATAGAGACAGAGTCTAAGTTACTTACAAAACAACGAGATGAAGAAGAAAGATGATCATAACTAACAAAAGAGGAAATAGGGTAGGTACATTTGCGTTTACCTTTTCTAAGAGAAATGGGAAGGTCAAAGTCTGACTGGGGAGTGCATGGCACAGGCTCAGGTTGAGTGGAGAGAACCGGATCTTCTGGTGAAACGGCAGGTGGAGGAAGTGAGTCAAGAGTTCCTGGTCTCCTGGAATAAACCTGTTCAAAACGAGGGCGTGTAGATGCTGGTGCAGGAGCGGGAATAGAATAGGAGCAGCAGACATGGAGTAAGGAGCAGGAGCAAAGGTCAGGAATACGAGCAAGGAGCAGGAGAGTTTATGAAACTTAACTGGATAGCATAGACTAAAAGGTCATCAATCCTCCCTCTCAAATCTTATATATAGAAGAAGGAAAAAATGGAGTATTCTCAAAAATGTGACATCTGCAGAAAAAAAGAAGAATAACGGCAAGATCAGGAGGAAACAACGGATACCCTCTTTTGATGCCGAAGAAATACCCAAGGAAAACACAACGAAAGGGACTTTAGATCTAATTTGGAAACCTGTGGACGAACATCACGAACAAAACAAGTACACACAAAATACGAGGTTCAATGGGGAATAGAAGTTTTAGAAAGGAAACAAGACAATTATAAGGAATTGCACCATTAAGCACAGAAGAAAGGCAATGCGATTAATTCAAAAACATGCAGTAAGGGACAGCATCAGCCCCAAAAATGTTTAGGGACTTTCCATTTGATAAAAGTGCCCTAGCAACTTCAAGAAGATGGATTCTTTCTTTCTGCAACCCCCATTTTGAGAAGGAGTATGCAAACAACAGAAGATGTTTGATGGGAGAATAACCATTGTTTGTGACATATAAGATTGAAGGAACTAGATAGGTATTCTTTAAGCATTATCACTGTGCAATATGCGAACAGAAGTATTAAATTGAGTTTTTAATTTCAGCACATAAAAAGAACAGAAAATAGAGAATATCTCAGACGAAGTTTTCATTAAAAATAACCAAGTAACCGAGAATAACATCACCAAAAGTTACAAAATACCGAAAGCCAGTTTTAGAAATAAACACAGACATGGACCCCAAACATCAAAATGAACTAACTCCAAAAAGGGGATGAAACCCGTTTATTGACTCGAGGAACTAAAGGTAAACGATGATGTTGGCAAATTGACAAAGATTCACAATTCTAAAACTTGATAAAGAACTGAAACTGCGGACACAATTTTCTTTAAAAGTAGACAATGATGGATGACCCAAACGACAATGAACCTCAAAGAGGAGATAGAGCACCAGCACAAGCCAGAGATAAATGAAACGTGTTCATCCCAGAAGATAAAGGCACCAAGACTCAACGTCCTCGACCAATAATCCGCCTTCGTCAAAAGATCCTGAAACACACAAATATGTAGGATAAAATTTGAACACAACAATTCAGTACGAGTAATTTTGCTAACAGATAATAGATTAAACGAAAAAACGAGGCAAACAAAAAACAGAAACAATGGAAGAGATGGAATGGGAATTGGCAGTGCCAATACATTTGCAGGAGATGTGGACCCATCAGCTAGAGTAACATGACGAATTAAAATTGGTTTAGGTTTCTTTTTAAATGAGGATAAGAGACTAGGGTTACGTGTCATGTGATCGGATGCAACAGAATCAATGACCCACTCTGATGAAGGTAGATCATAAGACAAGAAGGAAGGAGTACCTGAGTGGCAGCAGCAAGCAAAAGCAGCAGCAATTGAGGAATCAGTAGACTTAGAGGAACGGTATCTAGAGAGCTCAGCATACTCCGCAACAGAAATTGTTACATTGTTGTCAGAAGAACTGCATAATTTTGATGTGCCATATTTACCCTTGGTGGCTTATTTATTAGTTTCTTGCAATACCGTTTAGTGTGACCAGGTTCATGACAATAATGGTAGATACGAATGCTTGTCTCCCGAGTGATTGGTCCATTACTGCGGTTATTTCCTCCTCTTCCTCTATTTCCTGGATGTCTAGCTACCTGATTACGACTCATAAGGGCACTATTATCAGAAGGGGAAGGTGTATGAGAACCTTCAGTACGTAGCAATCTAGCAAAAGTCTCCTGAAGAGAGGTAAAGAGAGGTAACAATCACTGCCTGAAAAGAACTTGTGATTTGGCAGTTTGGCAGTTTCAAAAACTGGAGCAAGACCTACAAGAAAACTCATCACAGCCATTTGTTCTCGCTGCGTTTGTTGAACCTTAACATCGGGACTAAAAGGCAACAAAACATTAAGTTCCTCGTAAATCTTTTTAAATTCCATGAAATAAGCTGTAAGGGGCTTATCTCGCTGGTCAGCCCGATAAAATCCTTTGCAGATCTCATACATACGAGACAGATTACCTTCTCCCGAGTACAAGAATTCAAGATATTCCATTAATTCTTTAACAAACTCACAATGATTGATTAATCCAACCACTTCACTGTCAATAGAATTGCGAATAATCAGTAGGAATAAACTTAAGCATTTTCCTGAGCCATACGTTGCCATAGTGTATCAGTTGGTGGATCATCAATTAAATGATCATCTTTTCAAACGCTTGCAAATAAACTCAAATTGTCTTAATCCAATCTAAATAATTAGTTCTTTTCAAAATTTAATGTTCTGTGAAATCTTATATCATGCTGGGATTATTCAGTAATAGTAGTTTTAGAATCTGTAGTTGGAGGATCCATTATAACAAAAAAACTAAACACCCTACCAGCAACCCAGAAGAGATCCAAAAAAAAAATAGCCTTTCAAAGCCTTTCAAAAGCAAACAGGAGCAAACAGTAACCTGAAAACGCCAAATTGACAAAAACTGAGAACGCCCCTACCAAAACTTCGCCGGATCGGAAAAAACAACCACCTGAGTAGATTGCTGAAGTTGAAACGAAGCCAGAGAACTATTTCCGATCGCCGGAAATAGCCGGACGCGCCGGCGCGTGGTACTGCAGCAGAAACACAAAAGCGGTGCGTGGGGCCCACGCGCAGGGAATCCGGTGACCGGATTTGGAGGGAACGCCGATCGGCAGCTTGGGGAACCTTCTGAGGTAGGTGGTGAGACAAAACGGTGACCCTAGAACTGTCACCGAGACCGACAGCCGCTGGAATTTCAACGCAAACGGAAAAAAAGAATTTCACGCAAACGGAAAAAAAAAAGGTTTACTTTAACGAGCAAGGCTCTTGATCCATGTAGATATTTACTTGAGGGAAATTATTTTTCTGTTTTGATTTCATCAATTAGGGACACATATATATACACATACATACAAGATACTATAAACCTATTAAGAATCTAACTCCTAATAGAGTTCTATTTACAACTCCTAATAGAGTTCTATTTACAACTAATCCTTAACAGTAACTAATTAATTTTAGCTTGTAACATGTAAAATGTGCCTGTGTATATTGATCAAACCTTTTATCTCTAGCTCCTTTTATGAAAAATTTGTTAATAGCTGACAGCAATTCTTTAAAGAGATATATTAGATAATACTAAAAGTAAGAAAATTGCCGTACAATCCCAAAATATGATTAGAAGCTATTATATTGAATATTATATGTGAAAGACTGATTTGTTGATTGGGAGATCTTTTCTCATACCAGGTGTCCAAGCTGCTTACTGGGGTATGCTTGATGAGGGAAGGATAACACAAATAACTGCAAATATTCTGATGAAATCAGTAGAAGAAGCAATTGACTCGGCATCTCATGGGCCCTTATGTGATTGGAAGGGCTTAAAAGCTAATGTTCACTTCCCGAGTTATTACAGATTCCTTCAGTCAGGTGTTTGGCCACGAAGATTGGTTACTTACTTCATTGTAGGGAGATTGGAATCTGCATGCTACATTTGTGCTGCATTTCTGCGTGCCCATAGAATTGCACGACGAAAACTGCATGACTTTATAGGTAAACTCTTCTTTGGTTTAGGCTATTAGGTCCTTTTTCAATGATAAATCGTTAATTTTGGTATCTTCTTTAAAGTTCTTTTACTATTCTTTGAATGAAGTCTGCAGAATTGTGAATCATGCATAAGACATAGTTTTAAAACATTTCAGCCATGCAATTGGCAACATTGTAATGAAAGTGCTGCTTTGATCACTGTGAGTGTGTACAGAATTTAATCTCAAGGCTGCTGCTGTCACAAAAGAAGAAAGAAAAAAAAAAAAAAAAAAGTTATTGGACCTTACATTACCATTGAGCTAGTGGCCTAGTGTGCCTCATAGTATAGGAGGCAGGGTCCAAACACTAGCAGCCCCCTCCTCCCCTTGAAAAAATTTCTGATCCTCCATAGAAAACCAGACTTCACATGATCATTATGGTCAAACTATGACCCTTTTTTATTTTAGTGATTTGTTAAGCTTCTCATTTTAGATGATTACAGTCTGCAATTGAATGGAATGTACTATTTTTGTAATAAGAGTTTCTGTTGGCAGAGGCACTATTTGAATTTTGGGGGTATTGCTTATCTCCTAGGTCCCCATCTTGTATTTGTAATACTGGTGTGGTGTCATTGACCATTTCTAAATGAGATGCTAGAAACTGTCTCCTGGATTTTTATTTTTCTATTACATGCATCAACTGATGAGACGTGGAAGAACTGTTTCTCTGTTATCTTCTGTGTGTCCAAATATGACAATTAATTAGGTATGGCATTAGAGTTCTTAGGCCCTGTATCATGAAATTTTGTTATCATCCTCTGAGGTCCATGGAAAATTATTTTTCTTTGACTTTTGAACAAATCTAATAATTGTTAGCAGAGAGAGAGAGAGAGTCTGATCATAGTTTGCTGACAGTTGCTAGGAATGTGTGGCAGTGGCTTGGGATAAAGGAAAGGGAAATAGCAGTTGAAGATTTATGGCTGAGCATTAGCGAGGTTTGCATAAGATGGCAATGTAGTGGCAGTACTGAGCCATTGAGGCAGGGTTTAGGGTGGGATTTTAGGGTATAGATCAGTAACCATGGAATTAGATTTGCTGTAAAATGTTGGTTGGTAACTGTAAGGCATAAATAAGAGAGAAAAAAGAAAAGTCGTACTTGAATGGTTCCTTCTGAAACCTTTCTAGTACTGCTGGAGCAGTTGAGTCTCTATTGTTCAGTTAAATTTGCATGCCTATGCATAGTGCAGATAAGGCTTCCAGGATCTGAAGGTTTTTTGTTAATTGCCTAGATTGTGATTTCTGGTGTATGGTCTTGAATGTAGTGTTATAGGGATTTTAGAGATCTTTGGAAGTTGATCTTTTGTTGACTGTTTAAGAGTAATTCTACTTCCTCCGAGAGATGTTAAAGCTGTACATGAAAGAAGTTGAGAGCATACTTGATGGAAAGTCAAAATTTCAATTCACAAGTAGTATGTTATATTTATCTAGTTTTCTATCTGTTTTCTCTTTTCCAAATTGTGGACAAATTAAGATTTTAAAGAGTCACTTATTACTACATCATTGTGCAATAGAAATTCCATTTAGGATTATGGAATTTAGTGCAGAATGCAGATATGATAAAATTGTTTGCATGTTTGATATACTATTTCTAATCAATAATCAAGAATAAGCTGTCTTATGGGGTTCACTGGCAACTTCAAATTAGACTGCTTCATATGGTAACGATATGGTTCACTTGTGCCTCACAATGATCTTTTTGTCTATTGGAGTCTCAAGGTATTGCATCACCAATTTAGTTTATTTAAATAAAATGCCGAAGCATGGTTTCATTCTGCATCTCGTTGCATTTCGTGTTCCCTGCAAAAGAGTGGAAGACCACAGTAGCTTCGATGATCTTTCCCTCTTAGTTAGGAAATAAATTGCACGGTGAGACATTCAAAAAGCATGACAAACCTGCATCTCTTTCAAATTAGGACCACTTATTGAACCTGCATCTCTCAAACTCTTAGCAAGATCTACTCATTTGGAAGCTAAATGCAGACAGAGAGATTGAAGAGAGAGAGAGAGAGAGAGAGAGAGAGAGAGTGCAGGATGAAGGTTGAGAGAGAGAGAGGGAGCACAGGGGAAAGGATGAGAGATATTTTAGCGATTTTTGTTTTTATAAAACTGTACCATTTTGCTTAAGAGTAACTGAGCTTGGGTTAGGTTAACCCATGCTCAGATGTGGGGCTCATGGAAATAATTTTCTGTTGGAAACCCTAATCCTAATTTCACTTTGGGGCGTAAAAACTCTCAACACTTCATTTGGGGTATGGTTGTCACAAAGTTTAAATTGGGGTGTAATTACAATAATTTGGTAAAGTTGAGGGTATAATTGTATATTAAGATGTGGATGAACACCCTTGCATTATAGGGGATTGGTTCTGTGGTTTTAACCCATAACCTAGATAATAATAAATTGACAATAGAGTGACATTATTGTTGTACGAAGATCACCCCTACCTCTCCAAAATGTTATATGCACAAAATTTGTGGTCATCTTGTATTCCATAGCATGCTTTGCTACATGTTTTTCAATTATTAGCAGTGGTCCAATGGACCACAATTTTTGGTGATTTTATGTTGTAACCCAATTGCAGGTTGGGATTTCTGGAAACCTTGTGAAATGGTTTTTCTTTTCCCCTCCATGAATTTGTCTCAATTGATTTTCATTTGGCTTGAAGAATCCTTATTTTTCTGTTGTTACATTTCATCCATAATAATTTTTTGTTCCTTAGAAAACATCCTCTTTCGTATTGAAAATGTTTTTCTTTTGAATAATTTAAAATGCTGTTTTGGTTATGATGATGATGATGATAATTTAATACACCTTACATAGCTGTCAGTACAATAACATTTTTTTCCCTTGTATTGGAACATTGTATTTACCTCTTGTTTACAATTTTATGAGAAGTTTGACTTCTTTGATGCATTTATAATTCTAGGTGATAGTGAAATTGCTTCTACAGTCATCAGTGAAAGTAAGGCAGAAGGAGAAGAAGCAAGAGAATTCTTGGAAGATGTTCGTGTTACATTCCCAGAGGTTTGTGAATTTAGATAGCTCTGTGTTTCGATTTTTCCTTAGACTGGATTCTGATTGGAATCAGTTAGTTTAGTACCATATGGAGTATGATATTAAATATATATGGGAATCAAAGATTTTTTTAAGAAGTTGCGGCAAGTACATTGAATACAAAAAATCGCAAAATACAATTTAATTTAATTATTCCTTTATATAAGAATTGCTTACCAGCAACCTGATGGCATTCTACGATTTTGAAGGTTGTCAAGAACTGTAGGATAAGCTAATTGCAGAGATAACTACCATCTACTTGTTAAGTAAAGCTTACATTTTGTTCGTGCTTGGTTCCAATTTCTCTCCTGGCCAAATATATTATTTAATGCAAAGTTTTTGAAGTGTTATTACAGCCAAAATAAATTGATGTTAGGGAAGATAAAAATAACAATGAGTTCATTTTTATTTCATATGAACACCCTTTATGACTATTTACATGTAAGTGACAGGTGTGGGTTTGGTGAGAAGTGAAGAGAGAGATATGAGGAGATAGTACTCAGTGAACGTTATGGGTGACAGTTCCTTTTTGAAATGAAAGCTGCACTGTGTAGGATCTTTGTAACTATGGAAGGAGGAAGACTGTGAGCTGGATTAATGGAGACTCGAGAGTTAATAAGACGTTAGGTTTTAATGGCCTAATGACACATTTTTGCTCATAGTTCGACCATTGTACTTTGCCTTATTTGATAACCGATAGTTCACTCCGTTAAATATCGTATGGGGATCTGTTGTCGTTACGCTTTTGTGTCCATTAAGTAGTAATCACACTCTCATCCTTACTTCGCTCTTCCATTCTAGTACTAACACTGTCGTTCCGTGTTATTCATTGCACAAAATTTATATTTTGCTGTGGTTTCTTACATCATGTTTATCTTGTTGTAATTATTTGTATTTCGATTGCAAGGTAAGTTAAATTGGTGCTGTTGGGGCGTACTCAAGTCTGTGGGTTGATGAATTAGAACCCGATTCTTTGTTGATTTTCTATGCTCAGCAGTCGAGTTCAAACGTGGGACCGCATATTCCTGACACAAGTTTTTTTTGCGCAAACTGGGTTTGATCTATTATGTTGTAAACCCAATTGCAGTTTTGGGATTTCTTTTGAACCTTTGTGAAATGGTTTTTTCTTCCCTCCATTTGATTTTGTTACTCCATTCTATAAGCCTCACTCGTGTTCTTTTTCAATCGTTTCGGACTTTGTACATTATTCGCGGGCTGAAAGTGCACTGTCTCGCTCATATAAGAGATATTATTAACCTTTGTTGAGTTTCCTACACACTTTTGATTTATCCAAGTTTATTACATATTAATCTTTCATAATCTTCGCAATTCTTTCTTTTTTATTTTGAATTTCAACATCACTCACCTCCTATTACTTCTTGTTTTTTACTGTTGATATAAATAATGTTTAACTATTTTCTTTATTATCTCGAGTAGATGATCCAATATTGTACATATTGTTATCTTATTTAAACGCTCATGGTTAGACAATGGTTTTTTAGGCTAATATGGTAACATTGATTGATCTCATTGCGCTTTAATTTAAGAATTGTAGTTTTTTCTGCTCTAAAATAACATACTGTACAGGAATAGAAATGGTAATTTCCTACGAGTAGCATGTTTCAGATATGTCTGAATTGATTATGGAGACTGAAATAACATTTTTTCCTCTTGTATGGACATTATTACATCTATTTTCAAATAAATGTATCAATTTACCTCTCTGATTTACTCTAACGAATTTTCAATGCAAATTTAGAGAAAAAAAAGTTTATAGTACCACTATCCGCTCTCGATTGGACTGCATATAATTCTATGTGGTGATTAGTGAAATTGCTGTTACAGTCATTCAGTGAAAGTAAGGCAGAAGGAGAAAAGCAGCATAATTAGATTCCCTGGTTATTTCGCAGAAAAAGCTCTAACGTAGTGGATTCCGGAGAATTTCCTGATTTCTCTTGGGTGAGAAAGGATTTAAACAGAGAAAATAATATAGTAAACACAGCAGAGGATTTATCTCGTTTGAAATTGTGATTGTTGACTTAGTTGCTAAGTCGGATTTCTTCGTTCTCGATTTCCTTAGAACTGTGAATCTGTTGCTCGGGATTCTACTCGGTCCTCAGATTACCGCCAATTTATCAAAGAAATTAAAGAGTTAATGATAATGTTCTTCATTGATGGGTGCCAGATTTATTGCGATAGAATATAAGATTGATATTTTTAGATGTTGAAGATAAATATTTGTAAGAGAATGTATAAAATTGAATTGAAGAGACAAATAAATGGTTTAATAGTGACAATTTCAGTAATTAATAAATCTATAATACATCCATGGGGAATTAAAAGAGTAATTCCCATATTCTCGATAATTGATTGATAATCATTTTTTTTTTATTTATTAATTTAAATCACACATTCCATATTCTGCATACATTAAATTGCACTTCCTGACATGATGAAATGCCATAGCTGAACTGACCGATTCCCAAAATGGGATCAAATCTATAACACCAACACTTTCAAAGAACCTTAATACTTTTTATGTTATTACCATCCAATACATAGCTTAGGAAGCATATGCATTTGCTCATGGCTTTGCCTGGTCTTTCTCCTTGTTTCCTTAAAATTTTTCCTGAATTCAAACGTTTTTTACATTTGGTATTCAATTAGATATTTTGGCCAAACAACAAAAATATTAATATATATAGTATATATATATAGATATAGAGAGATAAGTTATATTGTATTGATGAATGTTTGCTGCGTCTTGTGACAATACTTATAAAATCACTTTAGTACTAATCTTTATGATTTATGTAAGGAATTATTAGAATTTCATAGAAATTTATAAGAGCTTAAAATTGTGTGTTATGTGTCTCTAGATTTTTTTAGCCAAGTTGTGATTTGACCATTTTTTTTTGAGAAGAAGTATGATGTTAAATATTAAAAACTTTGTTTTGTCTCTAGATTTTAGCCAAGTTGTATCGGTAGACTTAGGTGATGCTAGAATATGAACTAATTATTCAATAATATTCAGGTTTTGCGTGTTGTGAAAACCAGGCAAGTTACTTATTCTGTGCTGAACCATTTGATCGATTATGTCCAACATCTTGAGATGGCTGGACTGTTGGAAGAAAAGGAGATGCTGCATCTTCAAGATGCTGTCCAGGTTCTTAGTTTCGTGATTAGAATGCAAGTGTTTGGCCATTGTGTTGCACATCTTGTATCTTAATTTAGAAATTGATTTTTTCCTTTTGTTTCAGACTGACTTGAAAAGGCTTCTAAGGAATCCTCCTCTGGTAAAGATTCCCAAATTAACTGATTTGATTAGCACCCATCCTGTATTGGGAGCCCTTCCTTCTACAGTACGTGAACCACTTGAAGGTTCTACGAAAGGAACAATGAAACCACGTGGTGTGGCACTTTACAAAGAGGGCTCCAAGCCGAATGGTGTTTGGCTTATTTCTAATGGCGTTGTCAAGGTAAATGAGCAAGTTGCTTTTAAGAAGTACGTTTTTTTTTCTTCCTCCTGAATCTCCTCATCTTTTTTAGTTAAACAACTGTTAATTACCGTTTGGCAGTGGGGTGGTAACCACATAAGGAACAAGCACTCTTTACATCCAACTTTTACACATGGGAGCACACTGGGCATATATGAAGTGCTAGTTGAGAAGCCTTACATCTGTGACATGATAACAGATTCTGTGGTACTCTGCTTTTTTGTTGAAAGTGACAAAATACTTTCAGCAGCAAGGTCAGACCCTGCAGTAGAGGACTTTCTGTGGAAGGTATTTTTTTTTTTTTTTTTATATGAAACCACGTGAATGTTCTTCTAGGGTTAGGGTAGCAAAACTCTTTTTATTCAATGGATCTGGCATAGGAGGTGGGGCTCCAGCCGTTCTAAAGACTTAATATTATCAAGAGCTGTTTTTTGTTTACTGCTTTTGCCTCATTTCGTCAGTCAAGATGCATATTATCCTCATCTTTTCTCTTTGATCTGCAGCAAAAATTGGACACGATTTGACAAAAAGCGTGGTTGGAATGACTCCACACAGTTGTCAAGGTAAATGTATCCAAGCAAGTTGCACTTTTAAGAAGGTTAGCTCGTTTCCAGTTATGTATGTGTATTAATACTTCCTCCTGAATCTCGTTTTCCATCCAGATAATATTGCGTTAAACTGTTTAGTTGACCTTTAAGACAATTACAATATTCCTCAGAATTCTATAATTTACCGGCAGATACTGTTTTCTGGCAGTTGGTGTTCCTAGGCAAGCGGGTGAAGTAGTGTGTTAATTTCAGGATAAACATTTTAGGATCAGTGACTAAACTGAGAGGAAGCGCCAGACCAAAACGTCCCCCATTTATCCAAGTCTGCACAAAACAATTTTAATGCACACAATACATGATGCAGCCATCACCCAAAGTGTGAGCACAGCTGGGGGATATTTGATATAAGCAAATGATTTGAGTGCCTAGTTTGACGCAAGCCTTACATCTGTGACTTGATAACGATTCTGTGGGGTCACTCTTGCTTTTTTGTTGAAGTTGACAAAAACTTACCCACTTACGCTTTTTTTCACTTTGTCCAATTGGAAGTCTCGATAGGTCTCTTAGACCCCTTATTCAAGCGTGGTAACAGTAGAGGACTTTTGTGGTAATGTGTCGATCCACTTGGTGTTAGTCTAGTTTATTTGGATTATTGTGTTTTATCTTCTTAGACTTTTCCGGTTTCATTGTTTATTTATATTTTTTCAGATGAATAAAAGAAGTAATGTTTCAATAATCAGAACTAAATATAAGTAATCGGAATGTCAGTAGTGGGCATTAAAACTCCCAATATAGACAGAAAAAAAGAACAGAAGGCCTTTAAAGGAAATGCTTGATGAACAAGGTGCTCGCCGAATTTTAAATGAATAAACTTAATATAGCAATTCCTTTGTGTACAATTCTATTTAAGACAGCCTATTGAGCCAGAAGGTCCAATAACAACAGCATATATTCTTCATTAGGAAAAACGAGTTCTCAAATCTTCATCTCACTTGCAATGGGTGAATTAAAGGCCGTTTTAGCAATAATCCATCAAGTAAAATTAAAACTGGTAGTCTTTCTTGTTGATGGTCCCTCCTAATGAGTATAGTTTGTCGGAGCGCTTCTCTTACACGGGTGTGTTTTCCATCCAAATCTGCATAAACTGCTATGAGAACATGGAAACCACGCCTCAACGGCTCTAGATGTTAGAATTTATGCATTTTGTTAGTCAAACTTCTAAGGCAGCGCTAGTCATTCCCTCGCACACTTTGAAAGTCTTCAGTACATTGCAACCAAATTCCATTTTAAAATTTTAGATATATATAGCAGTTCGATTTTCTAGTTCTGTAACTGGCTGACTCAACAAAGACATTTTAGGCAAAAACAGTAGACAAAGGTTTCCAGAAAATGCAATCTTATATATTCATTATTTTAATTTTATACAATCTAAAAACAAAAATCAACTATAATAAATAAACGGTTTTTTTTTTTTTTTTTTCCGTTTTACTGATAAGAAATAGAGAAAATACAGGAAGTAGGATTAAAGACTCCTCAATTGATAGACAAGAAAAAAAGAACAGAAAAGCCTTTAAAGAGAATGCTATGAACAAGGTGCTCGCCAATTAAATTGAATAACACTTAAAGTCCCTTGAAAAGCCCTGAAGCCAGAAGTCCAAAGAGAAGCAAAAAACGAGCACCTTCTCCTGCAGTGAATTAAAGGACCGAAAAATGGTTTTTGCAAATGTGAGCTTTTCTTTCCATCCAAATCTGCATAAACTGCAGGGAAAGCCGTGAATTTATGCATTTGTTCACACCATATCCTCGCCACTTGAAGCCACCAAAATTCCATTTTAAAAATTTTTGATTTGTGCAGTTCTCTCAAAAAAGAAAAAAATAAAAAAAAAATAAAAAAATAAAATGGTGGTTCTGTATTAACCAAGCCCACTTTAAAATGCAAAAAGAAATGAGAGTGAGACTCACTGCTTACAGCAATGACACCCCATATCAGGGGATAAAGCCCCATTTGGCCTTATTTTCTTTTAACTTCATTACCATTCACCTTTTTTAGAACTTGGGACCAAACAAAAACACTAACTTTTAGTGGTACCTTGAATTTCCAAATTTCATTATTTGAAAGAAGAGAGCAATCATGAGAGGGAAGAACAAGATGGCATCAATTTCATTTGGCTGTTGTGATGCCTATGTTACTTGGACTTGGACAAGAGTATCCATTCCCTTGGTGATCAAATTACTTATGCTGTTGCCAAATATATGCAAGGCAAAACAAGATTTGTTGCTTTTTAATGTCTGGTTAACATGATAACAATAAAATGACTAAAATGTACATTTACACAATTCTTGGTCTACCATTAACGCTATCTTGAGCACTGCGGTTTCTTTTGCCTTTCCAGGAAAGTGCTATAGTACTTGCCAAAGTTTTGCTTCCTCAAATATTTGAAAAAATGGCAATGCAAGATTTGAGAGCACTTGTTTCAGATAGGTCAATGATGGGCACACACATAAGGGGAGAAACAATAGAATTGCCTCACCATTCCATTGGCTTTTTATTAGAAGGATATGTAAAATCCCATGGCTTGCATGGGGAATTAATTACATCACCTGCAGCATTGTTGCCTTCGCATGGAAACCTGAGCTTCGGACATGCAAATGGAAATCAAAGCATTCAAAGTGAAGAATTAACTGGTAATTTGAAGCAATAAAAAAAAGAGGAGGTTGACATAATTTTATTTTTATCTTTTAGTTATATATTTTATTTTCATCGTGATTAATAATTACACTATTTTACTATTGGGTGAATGCAAGGTCTTAGCAGGTTCATATGATGTCTATGTTTGATGCTTCTGCATATATATGCTTACATATTATAGACATCCAAGTTTATGTCACTGAATGGTTTGGCTGCTGGTGAAACTTTTGTGATATGTTTGCCTTTTCAAATTTGCATTTTTTATTCATTTAAGAAATGAAACAAGGAAGAGGAGAATAAGAGAGCACAATGAAACAGCATTACCAAGTTGGAGTTGCCCCTAGAGGTGACAACTGGCCAGGTTGGATTGATTTTGGGTTGAGCCCTAACACCTAAACCATCATTTCTGGGCTGGTTGAAGTTTGTGGTTTTATTTTTTGTTCCTTGATTTTAGTAAATTTCTTAATTTTGGGGATTTTTTATAACTACTAAGAATTGTAGACGTTCATTTGGGTTTGTAGGCCATCTGAGATCTAGAATGGGATTAATCAAGTTTTAACCCTATCTCTTAAGCAGGTCATGTTGGTATTTTCAGGTTCGGCAAAAGATTATCACGATTTAATTGGTTCCTTTTAGAAGGCATTGCTACAGGGTTTGTTGTATTATTTATGACTTCTATTTCCAAATTCTAGAATTTTGGTGTCAAAGATATTATAAGGAATAATATATAAATAGCAGTGTAACAGTTAAAAAAACAATCTGAACATGCTCTCACGCAATTCTTTTCAAAATACAAATGGATCAAAGAATAATAATATAATCATTTTCAATTTTTATGCTAATAATGAATTGATGAAGTATCTGACGATGTATACTCTGTTGGATTTTTATTTTTGTCACTGTTTATATCTTTGTCACTATTTCTAATTACTCGTATCCATTTTGATTAGTGAGCAAGATCAACTACTTTCAGATGCATTTTAATTTTGATATGTTGAGCTATCAGCTGTTTCTTTTGTTTTGTAGTGAGCCTTGACAAATAAAATATAAAATTAAGTTTATTGAACCGGTACATGCAGGTTCCAAGTCAGCCAGTTTCTCTCATCAAAGATCCTGGTATCAAGTTGAGACAAGATCGAGAGTGATAATTTTTGACATGGCAGCCTTTGAAGCTGATACTGCTATGCGAAGAATTTCTTCTTTTGTACCACATACAGGCGAACATCTCCATAGACCTCCAAGCAAAGAGCATGAACTTATGAGCTGGCCTGATAGTTTCTACAAGGCAAAATCTCAAAAGGACCTTGAAAATAGACAACCAAATAGCTTGTCTGCAAGAGCAATGCAGCTGAGCATCTTTGGCAGCATGGTATGGTCAATTTACTTTTGTTCCCATAGGATAATAACTGCATGCACGATAAACTATCTTTGGGGTTGTATACTTAATCATATAGTGATAAACTATCTTTGGGGTTGTATACTTAATCATATAGTGATAGATAGGAAGATTTTTTGTTCAATAATTTATAGCAGTTTACTTTTGGAGAAAAATTAAAGGGCCTGTTGCAGTCATTTAAGTGTGCTTTTGAATGACCGCTGATGAATGTTATAGGTTCACTGAAATCATTGCTTGTGTAATCACAAATAATGTGCTTTTGAATTTACTGTATTATTTTTCCGTTTCATCAGGTTGACATGCAATGGCGTACGAGAGCATCTTCAAGCCATCTAGTCCAACGATCACAAAGCATGTCATTCCCAAGAGCTACATCATTTAAGAGCCATATACTGGTTTCTGTTAAATCAGAAGGATCTACTACTGTAAGGAAGAACCTGGGAATAAAAAGGCCTAAGTCAGCATCCAATGTTCCTATTCCCCTACAACAGAATACAGACAGAAACGAGAGCCATGCCTTAGATGATTCAAGTGATGAATCTGGTCCCGAAGATGACCACATAATAAGAATCGACTCACCAAGTAGGCTTTCCTTTCGTCAAGCTACTTAAAATTGCATTGTGAATATCTTATGTTGAGTTTAATTGAATTTGGTGCTCCTGTGTTGAAAAGTATCTGCATGAGAAGGTATATTGAGTAATTTAGAAAGTTTGTTTAATTGATATTGAGCATGAAACTTAAATTTGTATCTTTGTTCCATCATTTGTAATAGAAATGCCAGTATCCTTGCTTTGGTTCTTTGGTTCTTTGGTCAAAGCATAAGTGGAGAATGTCGAGGGATTATGGATAATCTCATTGACCAAGTTGTAGCAGTCAAACACATTGAAAAATCAGTATGAGAATGATGTAATGGATATGTCTAGTGTGTCGATGATACTTGTTGGTTTGTTTTTGCTTTGTGCCTATCCTCAATTCAGCTTTCGTTCAATGTGATGATTAGGTTGTCAAACAAGCAATTAAATAATAAATTAGAGTTTGCAGGAGGCTGTGAAACTCGAGTCTTATAGTGAATGGTTGGATGAGTGGAATTCTTTTTCTTTTTAGTTTTCGGGTGCTTACCAGTGGAATGGATTAGATGGCTTCGTTTATTTCAAATTAAAACCCTTTAAATTTACATATTTAGAAATTCAACAAATTTAGAGTTATAATTTTGCTATTCTCATATGCTATTCAATGAATCAAATGAGCTGTAATTGCTATTCCCTCAAATTTCGCATACCTGATCAACATTTGATCTTTATGTCAATTTTATCTTGAACTTTGACTTTCCGTTATAATAGTACCCTACCCTAAATTGAATTAAGACTTAAATTGTGAATAAAAAAAAATACATTGTTGTAGTGTTTACTCTTGACTTTAGATTTGAATTAACTTAATACATCTGTGTCAGCTAAAAATCAAAGTGAAATTAACATACAAGTCAAAATAAAGTGAAATTACGCACAACATAAAGCTCAAGCTCAGGTGAAACAATGCATTAACCTTATAAGCATTTAATAGAAAATCAGAAATACACCACAGTGGTGAGATGATGAGTAACTTATAAATGTTGCCAACGAGTAAAGGAATTCTGCATGAATGGAGTTTCCTTTTATAAAAGTTCTTTTGAATGAAACGCATTTTCCAGATCCAATACCAAAGTTCAATATTTGCTAGCAAATTAAAATGATCTTTTGACCTAATTATCCCCCTGCTTCCTCTTAAATTCCACCATCAGTCAGAGTCGTAAAAATGTTGACACTAAATTTCAATCACTGGTGGTTGACTGGAGACGTTTTACATATCACTTATAATGTCACAACTATACGAGTGAACAAAGCTAAGCATCTAATTCCAACAAGAAACTCACCAAAAACAATGCCTGAGATCTTTGATCTTCTTTTCCTCAAATTTCCAGCTCTCGTTCACTGTTGCTCGATGAAATTAGTTGAAAAGAGAATTTCTCACTTCTTTCTCTCATTTAAAACCGTGCATGAGATTCAACTCAATGAATTTACTCGCCGCTGGATAGAACTACTATAAAACAGGAAAAGAAATACCACAACTCAATGGTCTAAGCATAAGAATAAAGAATGTATTTTTATTCATCCTTCTTAGTGGATTAAAAAATGTTACATAATTAAATTCACTCTGTAATCTCCTGCCATGATAATTTTTTATTCCTGTGTATACAACTCAGATATAAAAAGTGTAATTAAATCCCATCATAACATTAATTCAAGCCTCGTATAACATTCCAACCTCAATTCGTTGTTGTGGCGGCACACCAAGAGCTGGCAGTGCAGACCTACAATTACTGTGCATGACTTCATAAAATGCAAGCATGATTCTATCAAACCAGCCACAGTTCTTGCCTATATAAAACCTCGTCTTCCCCCGAATGTGAACAACGCCAGCCCGCTTTGCCTCTTCGAAGGCGGACATCTCTTCTTGAACCTCTAGAGAATCATCTGGTAAACAGCCGCGACCGTTTTGTATATGCAGCCGCAAGCTATCAGTAACTTGAGTTACAAAGTCATCTCCTTCAAGATTTAGAGAATCTGCATAGCCATATTGAATTACACACCCATAAGTTCTGTGACCCAATTTGTTGACAACAGTCCTCTCATTTGGATCAACCTTAGGAACCAACAAGTATCGAAGCGTGGTGAAAATAGTTACTTTGTGTAGAGATTTCATGTTTTTAACATAATGTCCGAGGATCGGAGTCAGGCCATCTTGAATATTTGTGTAAAAGAAACATAATCCAGGAACCCGTTGGACGCCCGGCTCGGACAATAACATTTCAAGTCTTCCCATGTCTATCTTGTGAGTTAACTCATAATCTGTCTTTCTTTGCCTTCCATAGAACCAGCCAAACATGATGAATGCAAGGATAAAAGATATGGCAAATGGAATCCATCCACCCTCAGATATTTTAGTTAAAACTGAACTGACATAAACACCTTCCATTGTAAAAAATACAGAGAGGTAAAGTGCAACCAGCAATGGTGGAGTCCTCCAAATTATGATCATTACTAGTGCAAGTAATACTGTGGTAATCAGCATTACTAGACTAACAACAACACCTGAAAACAAGGTTCAACAAGTGAATAGGTTGGACGAGCAATATAAAAATTAATTAGTTTTTCAAACTGAAAATGATGGATCAAAGACAATCAATATGTAATGATCTAATCGCAAGATTCAATCAACCAATTTTAGACACGTGTTTTTCACACCCTTAAATCACAACAAAGCAACCAGAAATAGCAGTTAATGGCAGCTCAACGCAATATAAAGAAAGTTGGTTTTACTAACCAAAAGCATTTCCGATATCTTTTCCGTCTCCAAAAATAAGTATAACTGCAATGCAAAGGACCATAAGGATGTAATTGACTTCTGGGGAGTAAACTTCACCCTCTTTGTTAGAAGATGTATGCACCACCTTAACTCGAGGGAAATAGTCCAGGACTACAGATTGCTTGATGACAGAAAAGGTGGCTGATATCAGTGACTGGCTTGCAACGATTGCTGCCAATGTGGAAATCACAAAGATTGGCCAATAAACTTTATGCGGAATAAACTTGTAAAATCCATCATTATGATCATTAGGGTTCTTGATAAGGTATGCTGTTTGCCCCGCATACGTCAGAACAAGTGAGGGATATATTGTAAACAAAAAAGCGATCTGTTGGGAAAGAATTTTTGAGGAAGCCACATTATACGTGTACATTAAACCAAAAAACAAAAACAATGATGAAAATTAAAAGTTAACCTGGATAGAACTCCTGTTAAAATGACCAAGATCAGCAAACATTGCCTCAGAGCCTGTGTGCAGAAAGAACAACTTATAAGGAAATCAGATATTATAATGCAACTAAATTCCGCAACTCTCACCATCTAATGGAGGATCAGACTTGAAATCTCTAAACCAAAATTAATATTTCCTTGCAATTTAATACATAAGTTTCTTTTTGGAAATCAAAATCTGGAAGTTCCCATACGGTCTAGACTATTTCAGATGGCTGGGATAGATATTTAGCCTTCTCCAAATTGTTCAAATAAGAAAATGATAGTGCTGTACGTTTGATGGCAATTTATTTGAGGGCCAACTGAAGAGTGGGTGAATTCATATAAGTCAACATTAAATGGATGAAAAGGGCTGAATTTATGGTTCAAGACCAGCATAAATTAAAGCAGCTCACCTGTGATACAGAGAATAGTACCACCGAGCGACAACCAGCCTTCCTTTCCATTTCTCCAAAAGTAGTGGAATATGTAATGTGGTGACAAAGCTTTGAAAATGCTTGGGTAATGTCGTAGTATGCTATAAGTCCCCACCAGTGGAGTACACAAGGTCCACGCACCCATGATAGGGGAAAAAAGAAAACATACTCGAGAGGTGCCAAACTTTTGTAACAGAAACAGAACAACCAGAATCACTGCAGAAAGAACTTCCACCAAAGCTGCAGCATCATATACCAGTAACTTTTTAATCTCATGAGGAACAAGCCCAATTGCAAAAACTAAAAATAAAAGCACAATAATTCACTAAAGTTATGAAATTTCATTTTCAAGTGACACAAGGATAACTTCTGAGCATAGCCACTCATTAAACATAACTTCCAAAATAAAGTACATACCGATTACCAAAATCTTGCAGAACACCACATTAAAGTATTTTTCTTGAGCTTTTTAATATTATATTTTATTTAAGCTATAAAAAGTGGAATTACATCATAGTCAAAGTGAATCGTTCCATAGAGACTTGGATTAATCGGACAAGAGCTGAGCGCACATAGGCTGCTCTTAACATTTGATGGTGTAATTTATATGTTTCTCAAGATTGCTCACAAGTTATGGAATTCGAGGTGAATACTTACATTTCTTGACCGAAGGAAATGGTGCTCTCACTCCATCCATTGCAGACAATACTGGCAAGAGATATAAACTTAAAGAAAACAATCAAAACAGGGGGGAGAAAAACACATTTTTGAAATTTTACTTAAAAAAGAAAGTGTGAGAAAAACCTGAGATTGCCGGGGTAAGTATGCCATCTCCAATTAGCATACACGTTCCTAACATAGCAATGAAAAGTAGCACCCTTCTAGCAACTATACTTCTTTCAAAAAATTTGCCGAGCCAACTCTTACTACCAATGCCTTCATGAGAGACAGAGCGTGAGCTTGACTCTACCCTTTTGGAAGAAAGGATTTTGATATTTATATTTCTGCATAGCAAAGAGTACAAGGCAAATGTTCCACCTGCAGGAATCAGTTATCACAATGTCAACAACTATTTGCGTTTCCTGTCTAACGAATTAAGGATTGAATATCAGAAAATAATTGGCCTTTAATACTTTTTGATTGTTACTCGACGATAAGAAATAACCTCTTGCTTGCAGATACCAACTACTGAAAAAATCAGGGCTTAATCACATCAACTATAAGAACAAACTTCAATGATATGACAATCACAATTCATTTAGATTGTCCTATTCAAATAATAAATAAGTGGGTATTTTTATAGTATAATACATGTACAATTCAAGAATTCTGCAAGGTCTAAATATTTCATTTGAAATCCAAGTCGAGAATAATAAAATGACAATTTTTCTTTAGAAACCCCAGAATGTGTAAACCAAGCTATTAAAAAGGTAAAAATTAATGCTGCTACCAACATTTTTATCAGCTAATCCAAAGGAAAACTTCTTGAAGGTTTACAAATTACAGTAACAAAGTGAAGAACCACATTACTATAACGTAAAAAACTAAAATTGGTTGGATGTATATATACCTTCACCGTGATCATCAGCCATGAGGGCTAAACAGCAATATTTGACTACCCCAATAAGAGTAAGAGTCCAAAACATGATACTATAGATTCCAAGGTAGTCCTCTTCCGTTGGAGACTTCAATGGCATTGATGGGTACACGTATAGAGGTGAAGTTACAAGCCCTCCAAATACTACTCCAAGTGTCTTATATGCTAGTACTACTGTCCTCCACCATCCCTTTTCCTGATATGCACAATTACTCGCAGTAAAAACCAAAATTCCTAACAAATTTTAACAACCCATCAATCGAAACTCAAAGAAGATTCTACATTTCAAAAAGAACTGTTTAATCAAAACCGAAGATTCAGAATGCGTTTATACAGAGAAGAAGAGAGAACCTACCTTGGTGTGACACTTAGGTGGAGTGAAACCATTATGGTACTGAATGAGGTGAGTGTTGAGGATGTGAGGGGAAGTGGAGTCAACCACCACCTCCCTCAGCCCCATCGCCGCCGCTGCCCCGCCTCCTTCCATTGTTTACCCTTATTTCAAAAATTTTTTCTCTATGTATGGCACAGATAACCAAGATGAGTTAGTTACGTATTTCTTTTCTATTCTATATCCTATATCTTAGACCATAGAATAGACAATGATTTTGCAGAGGGAAGACTACCAATTTCAGAGTGTCCACTTGTCCCGTTTACTCGTGCGGATGACCACAGCTCAATAACCACGGGTTTCGAATTTGGTTTGGTTCCAAAAAGGATAGAACCACGACCAAATCGCTCTAAGGTGATTCCGAAACGGTCAGTTCGGTTCCAGTTTGGAACCGAGATCAGATAACTTTTTCAATTTTTCTTTTAATTTTGTGGCATAATAATAATAATAATAATAATAAGTAAGAGTAAAAAAGATGAAAAAAATTTAATAATATCTAAACTTATTTTAAAAAATGAAAGACTATTAAGTTTATTTTACAGTCTTTAATTTTATAATTTCTTTTTACGAATTCAAATAGAAATTGTCAGTGTGGAGCCAAACTTATTTCGATTTAAAAAATAAGAAATCAAAATAAAATTGTAAACACCCGAAAATCAATTCTAATTTGAAACTAAAATTGTTTAATAATTTGATTCTAGTTTTAATAGTTTGGATTTTCGTTGGTTCTAATTTCCAACTGAATCGTTGTCATCAATAATTAAAAGTTTTTTTTATTATTATTATTAGAAGAAAGAACATCAGTAATGAAATGCATATATATATATATCACATTTAGTTACGTAAATTTTCTTTAGAAAGCAATGCCGAACAGTTAGAAAGGCAAAAATTGCAAATGAATTCCATTAAATTCTGACAGTTACAAATTCAGAGTCAAAAACATTCTAAAGCTACATTGTTGAAGAAAACACAGAGAACGAAACTGAAGCAAGATAACCAAAATCGCCAATACTAGTTTAACTTAATTAAGGGTAATTTGTCTTTTAGACTTAATAACTAATTAAGTTAATCAGATTATTTAAAAGTACCTAAAGAACTAATTAAGCGCTTTTCTCAGAAGGACTACTCTGTTTTCCGAAACAGAAACACAAAAAAGAGCAGATTTCTTTTATAGAATTATTGAGAATTCCGCCTCGTTTAGGAATCAAGCGAGGAGAAGCGGCGGCGCTTCGCCGTGATGGTTTTGGCGGTGCTTCCATGTGGAGCGGCGGAGCAGACACGTAATGGACGACAAGAAAAAAACAGAGAGTGAGAAAGACGAGGAGGGAGAATGTTAGATGGATCGTGGTGACACCTGGTTCTTACCGACATGATTATTAAGAGAAGAGCAATAACGCGTTCTTACCGAGTAAGGAGGCGTGTGTAGGATTTATAATACTCGTTCTTGTTCTTGTTCTTGTCATAAGCCTCGCTCTCGCTCTCAACAAGTGCTGACTCCTGCTAGTTTCAAGTCTCCTCTCGCGACTCATTACTAATTTTCTATTCATCTGTTGGTCTTTGGAATTGGTCGTTGTTGCTTACGCACCGCGCTTTTTTTTTTTTTTAAGTATAACCAGTGGTAATTATTTATATGCATGAGATTAAGGGTTTTTGACAAAAATAATACTCTTTAAAAAAGTATTTGTCAGTTTCAAAACTATTCACCGATCTAATATTTATCTTGCTACGGAAGGAGAGTGTTGCACTAAAACCACAACTCAATTGGCGGTTTCAGTTTGATAGAAAAAGTAACCCACAGTGATAAGTAGCAAAAAGTAATTATATGAATAAAATTTAATTTTTATTTTGTATTGAGACCATCAACCCAATCGGTGGTTTCAATACAAAATGAAAATTTTAAGTTATCAATTTGCCTTTTCACTAAAACATACAATTCGTTTGGTAGTTTTAGTGCAAGTATAGTATGTGACTACTAGTCAACAAAAAGTTCATAGGAAAATAGTATTTTGAGATGTGACGACTAGGCAACTCCATTTCCATATATAGTATCTGCTTCAATACTTTTGCGGTGTGTTTCGGCATACGTGATGGGTCTATATCTCATGCTAAACATTCATTTAATAATTTCTTTGAGATGATGATGATACTTGATTAATAAACTCATCTGATATTTTCTAGTCCACAACAACCATATGTGGATGTGGTTCATACTCCTTAGTCAACGCATCCATTTAACCTATTTATAATATTAAGCGGGTTACACGAATTGTATATGAGTCAACACGACCCACTCAATATGTTTATGATATTAAACGGGGTTAAACGTGTTATATCCGTGTTAACCGTCTAATTTTCATATTATGTTTATGTCGAAATTATAAAAAATTATTTTATTTTTAAATATTATAGATGCGCAGATTCTAATGCTAGTATTTATTAAAGATGAGTTATTTTTAGAAATAAACGAAGCTTTAAATAAAAGGATATCCATATATCAGTCGGTGAAAAATTTAGGACAAACTTTAACTTTTCTTTTTTTTTTTTTAAACCAAAATAAACGAAAGTTAAATTGAACTAAAGAATTTCAACTATAACAAACACGTTGTCTTTTCTGGTATAAACTTTTCTTGACCAAGTAATTATTTCAAACAAAATAATTAAGGTATTTGGATATTATTTTTGCCAATGATTTGGCCAATCATGAATAATTGGTTATGAAATTGAAATTTCCTCTAAAATAACTAATGAATAAATATAATGAAGGGATAACAGTGAAATCTTGTTTCTTCTGATAGCTTCATAGGATTGTCTATCGTAAAACTGGGGTAAACCTTCTTTGAATTAGCAAGGAGGAGAATAACGGGATAGCTTTCATGCAGTCGCAAATGAAATTTTTGGACATGTCAAACTAATATGAATCCAAGAGCCAAGATTCAATATCCTTATAACCATCCACCGTTTGATTGATCAATAAATGTTCTTGTTTCTGCAAATCATCAAACGAATCAACAGAACCATCACTTACAGATGTTTCCAAGTTATTGTTACATTCTTGGACCTCTGCCGTATCTCGCACAGACACCATTTCACTTCCTCTACTCTGCACTGGTAAAATTGTGTCTCTATTACTAGTTAGCTCTTGAACAAGCCTCTTGAAGCTTGACGTGTCAGTGATATAAACCTTAGGCCTTAACTCACCAATCAAATTGTTGATCATCAGTTGCTTCTTCTCATTCTTGGGTATTCTTGAACTTACTTTCTTTCCCATTATTTCAAGAACTTGAAATCTTTGACCTAGGAATTTCGCTTAACAAGTTAAACACACACACACACACATATATATAACATGCATGTTCTCTAGCTAATTGAATAAAACAAGCCATGAGATATTTATAGAAGATGCTGAAAGTGATACAGATACTCTAATTAGGTTTCATAATAAGAGTCCTTCGTTACCTACCAACATCTACCCATATATTTTTATTCCGTATTTAATTAATTAAATTAATAAATTATTAAACTAAAGTTTTTTTTTAGACGTAAATGTTAGTAAAGCTGCTGCGTTCGGGTATCAAAACTGTGATTAATTAAATAATGGAAGATGATAAGCTACATGAATCAGAAAGACTTTGATGGATTCAGTTAATTGTTCAAGTTCTCGTTTTTTCTACTTGTTTTTCTTCGTTATGGAGTTTATCTTTTAATTAGGATAATTAAAGAGGGATGAGATAGCAATATTGAGGAAAATTTGTCGTTTTTTTCCAGATTAATTAGGTGACGAACAAAAAATTATGGGGCATTGATTGACTTTTTTTTTTTAAAATTTTAATTCTTTAATGATTAAAAATCTTTTTTTTTTTTTTTTGTATTTATGACTAATTACGTATTTATCGATTTTTTTTTTTTTTTGTCGTTTTTTTCCCAGATTAATTTTAGGTGACGAACAAAAAATTATGGGCATTGATTGGAACTTTTTTTTTTAAAATTTTAATTCTTTAATGATTAAAAATCTTTTTTTTTTTTATGTATTTATGACTAATTACGTTATTTATCGATTTTTTTTTTTTTGGTTACATTCATAGTTGTGCATTTTTTTTTTTTTTTGGTTACATTCATTAGTGCTGGACAAATAAAGAATGCTATTAAGTTATAAATTGTTTATTTTCAAAATAAAAAATATAATATATATTTACAGATAAAGTCAGAAAAAATCATAAAAAATGACATAAAACAATTTTACTCGACCAATTTTAAAAAGGAATTTTCCCATCACTTTTTTGTTTTGTTATATATTAGTAAATTTTATATTTAATTTAGAAAATATATTGAATAATCTTTTCTCTATTTGTGGTTTTTAGTTATAAAAAAACTTGTTTTACTCCTTTAAGATTTGAAAATAAGATATAACTCTTTTAAAATATCAAAAAAAAAAAAGTGTCTTTTTGTTTTAAGAGAACAAAAATAAATATATTTCAATAATAGATTTTTCTTTAAAAATTAATAATAAAAAATCAAAAAATAATACCAAACAAGACGGGCCTGAATAAATGGTAATGGATTCCATTGCAGGTTTTGGGGTTAATCAGGCCAGTTTGATAACCAATTGGGCCAATTGAACCCAGACAGTCTTTATCCTGTTGGATTTGCAAATGGATGGGCCTTACGCAGTCCGGACATTGGCCCAAGTGCAAAAATATACAAACCTTTTTTCTTTGCAAATAATTCCAAAAAGCACCTGACATCACAGAATGGTCTTTTTGACATCATTTTTGGCAACCAGAAAGAGCTGATTAATTAATTAGTAATTAAGTAACCGTTTAAGTTGATATTATCTCCTAAAAGTATACATAATTAAATCTTTGGTGGAAATCCCAATAATAAAATTACAAGGAGAATCCAATTCTCTCCATTTGGGATTTGGAAAAAATAAATAAATAAAGCAAAAGCAGTTAAAGATATTCTCACGTATATCTAGGTTTTTCTTTTTCTATTTCTATTTTACTGTTTCTCTCTTTGCATAGAATAATGAACAAAAAATAAAAATAAAAATAAAGTACAATATATATACCTTTTGTATGACTGGTAGAATATATTATTTATTCTCCATGCCAAAGACAAAAGTGATGGCAGGTCTACCAGGAAAAGAAACCAATTCTACATCCTTCCCTTATCTAATTAAAAACCTTCCACTTTATATAATTAATCAATTATATCTTTACTTTTTAAATTCTAAATATTTCATATAAATTGTAATAATTTAAAAAATAGAAAACATTCTTCATTAAAAATAATTTAATCTATTTATTCTATAATATTCAAGAAATTTGAAAAATAGATATGTAATATAAATTATGAAAAAATCAAATGAATTTAGAAATTAAGATAAAGAGTAAACAATTTTATTTAAGTAAAGCTAACTTGAAATTTAAATTAAAATCAGACAATTATCTAAGTGGGGCCTACATTATGATTAGATTTTGCAATGAAAACAAACATGTCATCCAAAGGTCAAAAGCTTCTTCACCTAAACCATAGTAATCATTGTCAAAGGAAAGAGACAAAACCCTAATTCTTATACTGTACCACTGTATATATAATAACTTAATTTGTCACAACCCACCCAACCCAACGTTTCAGCCACTACATGGACTTTTTTTTGCAGTCCAGCTATGAATGCGATGTCTTTCATACATGTGTTGGGCTGACTCAAATCAACACCGCAGGATTAGATGAATAAGTCTTGATTGAGAGTGTTTAATGGTGGTGATCAAGGATGCAGATACTGATAGACAAAGGTTTGGTTCAGGTGTGTCTGATATTGGGACCCACGTGTTAGATATTGTCTTCAAGTTCGTGACTTTTGAACATGGTGGGTGTTGACATATGTAGAAGAGGACATTCTACAGCTACAGCAGATGAAGAATTTAGATAACAACTCTAAAATTAACAATTATATTTGACTAATGCTGGTTTCAGCACTATGAATTTTAGGAGCTATCTTGCCTGCCTATATATCTACTTATTTTCTATTAGAAGTGTGACTTCTTTTTTTTCCTTCCAAATAAGTTTTTTTTTTTTTAATTCAATTTATATTCTCGTTGTTCCAAAAATTACCACTCAAATCAATATTGAATATATATATATATATATATATGCTTATTTGTTAACTTGAATAGTCTATAATGGGTACACGTAGAATGAGAAACAGAAGTGAGACTGTATATCCACATACAAAAATAGTATAGTTGATAATGTCTTTGTAATTAGCTAGATTCCATTCCCAAACATATATATATATATATATATGCTTATTTGTTAACTTGAATAGTCTATAATGGGTACACGTAGAATGAGAAACAGAAGTGAGACTGTATATCCACATACAAAAATAGTATAGTTGATAATGTCTTTGTAATTAGCTAGATTCCATTCCCAAACAGAGTGGGCATGCAGTCTTTTATTATTATACCTAAGTAATCATGTCATGATAGAAGAATTGTGTTTCCAATGTGCCAAAAAAAGAAGACATGCATTGTTTTGAAGAAAAAACCAGAAATAACTATTTATCATTTTTGACTTGGTTTTGTTTCATCATTCATTCACCAGTTAAAACACCAATCTTCATGGAGTGTTTGTGTTGATACATATATTTTGATTTTTCATTGTGAGAAATTAAAGATCTTGTCTATGCTTAATTAGATTAATTATGAGAAGTTGAAGATTGGATTCCATGCTAGGTGATGATATATATATGATAAAAAAAAAAAAATGTGAATATACCTGACGAATCCCACTACATACAATTATATCAGGTAGTGCCAGCCTTATTTGGTGAATTGTGAGAGAGAGGTTGCTTCAGGGCAGGCATGCAGATCTATTGTTCATCAACTTTTACCATTGTACCAAACCATACCAAAACATTGGCATGACATCAATGGAGTTGTGTCTCTGTCTGACAAACAATTTTTAGCCACTCTTCATTTTGGATTCCATTAATATATATATATATATATGTTACTTTTTCTTTTTCTTCTTCTTCTTCTTCTTCTTCTCACTTTCTTTTTTTCACTTTTTTCTTTTTTCCCTTACACACTTCCATTCGAGTTCAGATCAAAGAAAACTTTTCTTGTTGGGTTTACCAATCTTTAACCACCACCATATATATAAACCATAACTTCTATAAAATCTTATAAGTCTACTTATAAAATTTTCTTCCATATTATTCTTTAAACTGATATTTGACAAAAAGAATTATATATATGATAACATCAATAAGAAAAATGTTACTTTAAAAATCATTAGAATTCAAATTTGAAGTTAATTTTCTTGTTTTAATATTAAAAATTTCATAATAGTTAATTTTTTTTCCTTTACATATACATTTGGTACCTTGCAAGCAAGAAATTGACTCACCTATACTTATTTTATCATGGACCAAACTAATAAAAAGTTATTACTTATTTAAATGAGATTATTTCTGATCATTTACGGAAAAATAAAAGGTACAAAATGAAAATAATTTTTTAAAATTTTTTATTTTGATTGATTTGATTCATAGATAAATTAATAGAACTGAATAAATTTTTTATTTTGATTGATTTGATTCATAGATAAATTAATAGAACTGAATTTTGATTTTGATTGATTTGATTCATAGATAAATTATAGAACTGAAATCTCGCAGTCGGACGCGCGTTAAGTTATTTATAAGCCATAAAACGATCATTTTTGACCGCTTGAAATTCTGTTTTTTCTGATTGTCACTATTTGGAAGATGAAGTGGGTTGAGGTTTAACTAATTTAATAAGCCCTAAGGAATAGAGTCTTATAACTCTCAGAAATAAGCTGACTATTTACAGCACCATATATTTCCTACTAACAATTCAAACAAAGGAGCGTACGAGAGAGAAAACAGAACTAACTTAAGCACAGCAAAAACGGAGCTACTGATAATTTATATTTCGGCATTTAACCTTTTGTTTTTTAGCGTAATAGTGAACTGCATGAAACTCATCGTCCCTGATCGAAATTTTTTATTTTGATTGATTTGATTCATAGATAAATTAATAGAACTGAATAAATTTTTTATTTTGATTGATTTGATTCATAGATAAATTAATAGAACTGAATAAATTTTTTATTTTGATTGATTTGATTCATAGATAAATTAATAGAACTGAATAAATTTTTTATTTTGATTGATTTGATTCATAGATAAATTAATAGAACTGAATCCTCGAGTCTGGACGGGTAAAATTACTAAGTAAAATTCATTTTGACCGTTGAAACTGTTTTTTCTTGTACTATTTGGAAGATGAAGTTTGAGGTTTCAACATTAATAAGCAAATAGAGTCTATAACTCTAGAAAGTGACTATTTTACAACCATATATTTTCTATACAATTCAAACAAAGAGGGAGAGAGAGAAAACAAGAACTAACTAAGCACAGCAAAACGAGTACTGATATTTCATATTTCTGAGATTTAACCTTTGGTTCTAATAATAGTGATTGTGCCTCTCCCTTGCGTGTGAATTCTTGTAAGAGCCACCACAGCTTTCCCTGAAAGGCCTAGTCCGTCTGCCGACACACATGGCCTACAAGCAAAATCACCTACAGGATGCCTTACCGGCCTCGTTGGCGGCATCAAGATCCTTTCGTTTATATCATTTATAGTCATGTCTCCTTCAACTCCTCCTGGTTTCACCAGTGCAAATGGATATACTACCCTTGTTATTACCCTCTTCTTTCTCTTCTCTTCATCATCTAAAAACACCAAATAAATTAATCAAAACTTGTAAGACTAGGTTCCAAACCTGGAGTCAGGACTGTTATTACCTGAATAAAAAGTGAAAAATGGGATTCCTGCTTTACTTACCTGATTGAAACTGGTTTTCCTTGTCGAAAATGGATTTGGTCTTAGCTGAGTCTTTATAGGGAGAAGATGATGAATCGAGAGTTTCATGGGAAGCTGATATTAATTCCTCTTCTGGTGTTTTCATTTCTGTAATTGCGTTTGCTTCCTCGCTTATATCGCTTATTGATGTGCTTATGGGTCCATCTGCGCATATTTAAGAAAAATAATTGATCTATACATACTTCATTAAGTAAAACAGGCAATGATTATTAAATTTTTAATAATTAAAATAAAAATAATCACCTGAAACTCCATTAATGCTGCTCGTAATGTAGCTCATGCAACTAAAATTCTCAGACATTTCCCAATCATAGTTTGCATTGCAGTAGCTCTACGTAACATTAGCATCAATTAATCATTGAAAATTATCATAATAAATTAATCCCTTAATGATATTTATACCTTTGCAAGATGATCATTTGATTTTTTGATCTGATGATGATCACCAGTGTACAAAAGCAAACGTCGTCGCTTTGAACGTTCACTAAATTCGAGCAAAGCATCTTCTAAATACCCAGTAGAGAAATCAGAGTCCAGAGAAGAGAAAAACGGAGAAGAAGAAGAAGCTGCAAAAAAATTAAAAGAATCAACCAAAACAATCTAATTTTTCAAAAAATGTTAGCAAATCAGTAATAGTACCTAAAGACATGTCTGGATTGAGAAGTCCAAGATTTTGAAGATCCCAGCAAGCTAAGGAAGATCCATGGACGAAATTAGCAGTAGAAGTAAAAGCCATGGAGTGAGTTTGTTTGCTTGTTTATTTCTATATACTAAAACGAAGGGAACAAAAGAGTGCTATTTATGTATGTAGTGGTTGTGGAAAAGAGAGTGAGAAACATGACATGGGTAGATGATTTTAGAAGTAGAGTCAGTCAACGGCGATAAAAGGGAAAGAAAAATAATGATAAACACAATAAAGAAGAAAGGGTTGTGTCTTGGGATACGGAAATGTGGTCACCACTTTTATTATTTTTCATATTTTGTATATAATAATAATAATAATAATGTTTTGGGGGGGCCAAATAATGGCAAAGGTGATCATACCATGTTGTTGCTGTTTGGTGCATGTAAAGCAAGAAAAATATATATGTGTGTGTGTGTGTGTGTGAGAGAGAAAGAAAGAAGAAAGAAAGATAATGGGACCAAAGGAAAATATATGGTTAGTACACACAATTTCAAATTTCAGCTTTTCCTTTCTTTTTAGCTTACCTTCTTATATGGGGCACCATTGTTTCTCTCTTTATCATACTTTTTCCTTCACGTTCTTCACCATTGTAGGGTCATTTATGTTATCTCTCCACCTCTACAATTTATTACAGAGAATTCCATTTGTTCTTTGAATTGGACCCATTAATGAATTTACAATCTATGGAATGGAAGTTAATGATTGAAATAATAAAATCCATTGGATTCAAATTTGTTATCCACTGTTATTACAGTTAATGTAGGTATGGTTTAAATTATAAGAAATTACATAGTAAAACACAGAGCTCTAATTATAATTCTTTAAAATATCATAATATAATTTTAAAAAATAAAATCTTGTAATACACTAAGCTGGATTATTTGGGAATTAGTAGTAATTATAAAGCTTTGATAGACCGCCGTAGAGAGAAGGGTGATGGCAGTCATTTTTTGCCGGTGGGTCCACGTCTTGGCATGCTGACGGGGGTTGATTCATTGTGCTAATGTGGGACCACCAGTTAGTTTGAATGGTCCAAAAAAAAAGCATTGTCTGAATGTTGTGTTTGGCTTGCAACTTTGCACACACATTTTAGTTTGTGTGGATCAAGTTGATTGATGTTTATCAGACGGCAGAGGAAGATTGTGATATGGTGTTTCGTGCCCTGCTGATCAATCAATCAAAAGATTCAAAGCAGACCTTTTACTAAAAGTGGGCTGGGCTGGATTTTGAATGCCTCCCACCATTCTAGTCTAATCAAAGACCCACTGACAGCTGGTTTACTTGCACCGTTTTCTTTTGTACTAACAACTGTTTTGTTCAATTTTGTTACTCTTCTTTTCGTTAGTTAGGTAGATTAATAAATTACGCGCCCTGTTTGATAACAGCTTCTTGGTAATTGATTCGTTTTAAAATATAAGACATTTTAAATATTTTAAAAAATAATAAATAATATTTTTTTATTTTATTTTTATTCACATTAAATATAATAACTATTTTTACAAGTTATTATTGATTTTAAGATAAAATTATCCTTTGTTTAATTATAATTTTAGAAATTACTTCTTTAATCTCCCTATAAAATTTTAAACGACTTATATATTGAAATGGATAGAACAACATTCAACGTTTTAACTAACATAATTTTTATATTTAAAACATTACATATTTAACATTTAGTTAACAACTAACACAATAACTGCATAATTGTTAAAACAGTAAATATTATTAGATAAAGCTTGAATTTGGATTTTTAAATAATTTTATTTGAATATATATGTTGAGAAAAATTTGAATGTAACATGTCCCAAGCAGAATGTGAAGCATTTATTTAATGCTGTTGTTCAGTTGAGTTTTACCTTAGTTGCAATGATTAAGAGATTAAAATTTCGAAGTTGGTTCTCTCACCAAAAACCACATGGGAATGATACTGGGGATTGTAGTACATAATGATTAGGGTTTATGTAGTCATAAATGCACATGAGTGCTATGGACAAGAAATAGCCAAAGCATATTAGAAATAGTACAGTCCAATAAAAACAACCAATAAGGCACAGGAATAAACTCCTACTTAATTATAAGCATTAATGTAATTAATGTCATAACATAACATAACATAACAGTATATAAAGCCACAAGTGCCTTGGTGGGTCAATCATGAAGCACACATGACCCTAAACGGCAACTCTTATTTAACACATACATACACACTCATTGTTCTGTGTCTACTACTACAATTTGTCATCATTTTTCCTTTTGTTCTCTTCTCCTCTAGTGATTGGACTCTCTTGGTTTATTCTCATGGGACAGTGTACCCTGCAATGATGGTAAAAAAAAAAACCCCAAGCTGGTTATATAATCTATTGAATTAGGTTATTTGGGCCACCAGGGGCTTGCCTTTTGAAGCCCACACTAGAGGATGCATCATAAATATGAGGCCCAAGTAAACTTTAATTTTCGAATATTCAAAACTTCCATCCTGTTAAGATAATAAGTTTTAAATAATTTTTAATCAAAATACTAAAAATTATTTTTTATATTTGGTAATATAACACTTGAATTAAGTTTGAGAGGTTAAAATAATATTTTATAAAAAGTTAACTCATAGAATATTTAACTTTTAGCGTTATATAAAAAATTATTCAAACAATTAATAATTAAAACAGTTAAAAGCTACCAAAACAATTAATTTGGTCGAACAATCCTAATAGTATAGCCGGCAACTATACCTTTTCAATTCAACCTAGTGTAGACTAAAGGTGCGTTTGTTTGAGCTTATTATAGCTCATTAGACACCTATCTTATTGATTCACATTAAAAAAAAAAAAAAAAAGTTCTTAAAATAATTTTTAATCAAATACTAAAAATATATTTCTTTATATTTGGTAATATAACACTGGTTGAATTAAGTTGGTGAGAGCGTTAAAATAATGATTTTTTTATAAAAAGTTAACTCAATTGAGAATATTAACTGTCTTTAGCTATTATTAAAAAATGTATTCAAACTGAGCGGAGTCTTAATAATTTAAAACAGTTTGAAAAGCCTACCAAAACAATTAATCGTACCTTGGGATTTTGAGCATGGTGGATTTATATCGAATCATAGTCCCTATATGCAATTAATAGGTCTTATAGCCAATGGACACCTGGTCCAACTATACCTTTTCACATTCAACTGAGTGTAGACTTAAAGCGATGCGTATCCCTGTGAATTGGAGCTGTATTATAGCTCATTGAGACAGCCTATTTATTGATCACATTAAAAAAAAAAAAAAAAAAGGTTATTTGTTGTCTTTTCAGATAAACAGTTTGCTCTGATAAATAAAATTCATCTCAATGAATTGGTTAATAGCGGAATACTGGTTATATAATGAATGGGATCCAAAGAAATTTTATAATATAAGATTACGGTAGCTAATATATTATTGTATATATTGCACATTACCCCGTATCCACACTGTCTTTCCAGCAGGTTCTATTTAATGTCTGCCAAACGCTTTGGATATTGTGCTGAATAGCCTTCGACAATAAGAATTCCCCTAGCGTATTGTCATGTCCACTTATAGTTTTCGACCCAAAGGTGACAAATATATATGGACAATCCAAAGACTAGCAGTTTATGCGGTCTTATAGGATATAATGATCAAGCGCACCAACCTGGCAGCCCCAACAAGCCGCAGGAGGCACGTCAACGGTGAGCTTAGCATTTCTGCTGCCAAGCAAGCACGCGGCTTCAGCTAAAGAACTAATCGCTGGATCGAGATTCTGAATTGGAGTTTTCTCCCACCGAGCTCGGTCCGACAATACGCCAGGCCTTCCAACAAAGGCTCTTTCTAAAACACCAATTAAACATCACCAAATGAAAGCCATTTGAAGCTAATTAAAAGAGGCGCAAGATGAGGGAGTTAGCGAAGACAATCGCTCATGTATAAGTCCACCATTTTTTTATCAAAGAAATAGATAGCTAAGATGAACTCTCCTCAACACTACTTTTGCAGCTGAAATTAAAAACGTGACATATATGGTTATAGATGCGCTCATTAATGTTTGAAGCCCGTTTTAAGAAAAATAAATGATGCTTTTGGTTTGTTATGGGGTTGCCCTGTGGAAAGTTGTCCAGAAGAATGTGGAGTTGGGGGCCTGCCCACAACTTTTTCAAAATAATGATATTTGAATCATGTTGAAGAAAATGCTTTCACACAAGGAACTTGCGTTACTGAGTCATGGTCTTCTATTAAGTGACACATACTAGATTTTGGTTTCATACCCATATTCGTTTTTCTCTTGTTTTTTTCTTCAAGCACTCTCTTTTTTTAGCTCTTGCCCCCAATAGGAGACATTTATGGTGTTGGTGCAAGTGAAAAGTTAGTTACCTCAATGTGGAAATGGGTGTTGGAAGAATTAGAGGCGATGGGCATGTTTTTATGGGGCCTCCGGATTTTGAGCAGATGCTTAGCGAGCACTCTCGGCCCACTTGCGAGAATATGATTCATATTTGTGCGCGTCAGGCATACTCCAATAATCTGAAAGAAACGTAGTGATGATGATCACAATAGCATCCGCGCATGCTGTTAGTATGAACCATTGTTATGATTTTTACCCCTAATCACTTGCCCACAGACGAAATAGGGGTTAAGTCGCCCTAAAATGTTGTTAATTAAATAATATATATATATATATATATATATTGTCACTTACTTCCACACTTCTTTCCAGCAGGTCTATTCTTAATGTTGCAACGCTTTGGAATTGTAATAGCAATCCCAGGATTGATTCCACTTTGTTTTGCCAAAGGTGACAATATAATGGCACAAAGACATTTTGGGGCAGTGTTGATCAAGGCACCAACCTTGGAGCAACAAGCAGGAGGCACACTAGCCTTAGCATTTCCTGCTGCAAGCAAGCACGGGTTCAGGCTAATCGCTGCGGATCTAATTGGAGTTTTCCCACACTCTCCGGCGGCATTAACATCACCAATGAAAGCATTTGAAGCTATTAAAAGAGCCAAGAAAGTAGCAAGACAATCTCTCATGTTATAAGTCACCATTTTTTTTCTACACCTCAAAGATAGATAGCTAAAATTGAACTCTCCTTCAACACTTACTTTTGCACTGAAATAAAAACGTGACATATATTTATAGATGCTTCATTAATGTTTTGAAGGGTTTTAAAAAAATAAATATGCTTTTGTTAGTGGGGTGGTTGCCCTGTGGAAAAGTGGCAGAAGAATGTGGATTGTGCACTAATCTTTTTTCAAAATAATGATATTTAATCATTTGAAGAAAATGTTCACACAAGGAATTGGTTAGTGAGTCATGGCTTCTATTAGTGACACATACTAGATTTTGGTTCATACCCATATTGGATTCTCTCTTGTTTTCTTCAAGCACTCTCTGTTTTTTATTCTTGCAATTAGGAGACATTTATGGGTTGGTGAAGTGAAAAGTTAGTGTGAATGGAAGAATTAGAGCATGGGATGTTTATGGGCAATTTGGCATGCTTAGGAGTCCATAATATGTCAATTTCGCGTGAGGCATATGCAATATCTAAAGACGTGTGATAATATATATGTACTAACATTGCAAGGGATTACGCTAAAATGTTTTGATGTAGAAATATATATATTTATACGTTAAAAATGTATTTAATTATATTATATTAATTATTATAGTCTACTAAATAAATTATATTAAGTTTAAACGTGTAATAAAGTCCAATTATCATTAAATTGACTAAAATGAGTCGTATGATTATCTCTCAACACTCTCGGTGATGAATTAAAAGGACACTTGTTCTATAAAGTTAGCTATTTACAATAACATGGTTCACATAATTTTATTGTCAATTGAATTGATTATAGATAATGTGGACAGAGAATATAATGAAAACAAATGGTTTATATAACTCACTTGAATTAATTTTAAAATAAAATTTTAATATGATTGTTTTGGGGGATTGCTAATTCCATGTCAGTGATGTTTTAAATTTTAGTTAATAAAATTTACTCTTTCATTGATACCGTAAAGAAACACTCGTTCTTTGACGGATTGACATGGTCCATACATTATTGAGCTCTAATTCAAAGGAATATTATTAAATTTTTATTATTAGAAACACAAAAGCACTATGATTTTAATAGTTATATTCTCTATTGGAACCCATATTTTCAATTATCTATCTAGCTAACAAAATCAACGTCATTTGTTCGTTTTACTCATTTTTAATATCTCATAATTTACTCATTTTGGCACGAATTCCTATTTTTTAAAATTATTGTCTAAATAAATTCTAATTCTCATTTTTCTGAATAGCAATTTTAAAAATATAAATGCGAGAATAGCTGATTTACACCAAATAATAAGACCAAATATATTTGGTGCTAGAGATTTCAATCAAAGTTGATAATTGAAAAATTGTTAGTAATTGAAGGAATTTCGTAATAACAATTCTTAAAGGAACAAATACTATAAATATTTGAAGGGAAAATAATAATAATAATAATAATAATAAATATAAAAATACCAAGTATTTGTAGGATTCCATTTAATTAAAATTAGTGCAGAAAGTTACAAACAAGACTCATTATCACATTTATATCAAAAATAAAACAAAATTTAAAAAAATTCAAAAGAATAGGAGGAAAAGAAAAAGTACTTCGGATGACGCCTTGGGACAGTAAACTAGAAACCCTTAGCAAATAGTGTTCTTGTTAGATTTCTTGGCCATAACAAAATTTTTCCAGTAAGTAGTAATTTCCCTCTGAGTCTCAATGGCGGTTTTCTTCACCACCACCGTCCCGTTCTTCCCATTATTCTGCTCAGCAGCGACAATCAATTTCGCGTTAATCTTGGCGGGTAGCATGTCCAGTTCAAGAAGCACTTTCGTGATATCAAGCACAAGGCGCTCCGCGAGAGTGCGCGAGAAATCTTCTCTAATGACGACGCGAAGCACCGTAATGTGTTGAGCATCCGCTGGCATTGTGTAGGCAGGCACAATCCATCCAAAACGACGTAGCATATCAGCTATTTCAAACTCAGTGTGTTTGCTATTGTCCTTGAGTGAAAATGCCACTAGAGGAACTCCAATGTCCTTTGACACTATGTTGAACCGTCCTGTTTTTTCTAGTCCCTCTTTCAGGACTATTGCATTCTGGTGGCAGTTCTCCATCACATTTCGGTATCCCTGTCATAATGAATATCAAAATTTTGTGTCAGGTTACATACAGTATATCCCAACTAGTTTGAAATCAATTGTTTATTATATTTCGCTTACCTCGTAGCCGAGACGGATTAGTTGATAATATTGAGCAATGATTTGGCTTGAACCTTTCGAAAAATTGAGAGTGAAAGTGGGTTGATCAGTTCCAAGATAGTTAATATGAAAAATGAGTTCTTCAGGCAAATCTTCTTTGCTCCTCCAAATAACCCACCCAACACCAGCATAGACAAGCCCATATTTGTGTCCACTAACATTAATACTCTTCACCAATGGAAGTCTAAAGTCCCATTCAAGCTCTGGCCACAAAAATGGTGCAATGAATCCCCCACTGGCTGCATCCACATGGATAGGAGTATCCCATCCTGTAACTTTATTTTTCTCTACTAATAAATCATTCAATAGCTTCACATCTTCAAATTCTCCATTAAGTGTAGAACCCAAAATTGCAGCTACACAAATAGTGTTCTCATCTACCATTTCTACTGCCTTGACTGGGTCCATTACATAGCACCCTTCACTTAGCTTTACTTCCTTTAATTCTACTTCAAAATACCTTGCAAATTTCTCCCAGCAGACTTGAACATTGGCTCCAGTTACAATGTTGGGCTTGTCATATGGTTTTCCTTCAGCTTTTCTCTTGTTTTGCCATTTTCTCTTGAATGCAAGCCCTGCTAGCATTATAGCCTCCGATGAACCTACTGTTCCGACCCCGACTGCCGCCTCCGATTCTCCCAATGGAGCATTGAATAAATGTGCTATCATGTTTACACATCGATTCTGTACGTGTAGATTAATCAGTTAATTAATTTGGAATTAAAAAAAAAAATTTGAATATTTAATTTTAGGTCTTGAAAGGCTTTCAGCATTATTTTTGTGGGTTGTGATTTTTCTACCGACCCAGCAATGTCTTAGATTCGGTCAATTGCTTGTGGCTGTGTCATTGACTGTGACATATTCACAAATTTTGACCAAAAACTTGTACATGACTTTTAGTGCAGAAGACAATTTTTTGTTTATACATGTAAAAGGATAGCAGGTTCGAAAAAATTACAGTCATAAACTTAGACTTCAATCAAGAAACACCCAACTTGTTAATTAAAAATAAAGTCTAACTTTTGCACAAAATATATATAATCTTACTCGCGATCGTATGCACTGCCATCTTGACTATGTACACCGCGCTGGGCAGTTCCCCGAATTATACGAGCTAGCCACCCTTCAGCTTAGCCATCCTGATTTGAGCTCCACTTCATTAAAAGATCCTTATCACTAACATTTCAATCACCTAGAAAGAATGACCTCGTCATGAGTGTGTGTGGACCGCCCCCCCCCACGAGTCATAGAGCGTTAGAAAGGAAGATATCGATCCTCCGGAACCAGTGCCTTCAAATAGGGCCTCCAAACAACACCAATTGAGCTCCAGTATGGCGGTACAAGTTGGGCTATTACGTCTGCATATGGGCAGCCGTTTAGTGAATTTCATATCGAGCTGTTTACATCTTGTCATTTCCGAATTGGACTCATTTTACTCTTGGATCACTCCTACAAACCCCTGCGAATACACCTGAGAAATGAGTATAGCGCCCTATCCGGGCTTACTCCCGCTTTACATGGTTCCGACCCCGTAAAGAAGACCTGCTACCTGGGGCGCCCCTTCCCCGGATTATGCCATACTTACGAAATACAGCTCACAAACACTTGAAAAAGGGGAAAATGGCCCATCATTTCTTACACATCGATTCTTGACTAATCAGCCTACCAGAGATTTTATGCGCAGCCGTGTAAATTAATTTGGAAATTAAAAAAAAAAATGCAATCCTGTGGCTCCGAAAAAATAGTTACATATCTTACCTGTCGAAATTGAAATGCATGTACAATGTCTTTTCCTAAGCGCATGTCTTAGATGAAATATTTAAAGTTCTCTGCGTAGGTGTATGGGAGCATGTATTTATGGCGATCATACAGCAGAGAACCCGAAGCATGAGTCTAGTAGATCTTTAGCACCATACTCGGTTCTCCGCAATTGCTTGGTGGCTGGTTCATTGACTGTGAATAATTCACAAATTTTGACCAAAAAACTTGCCCTACATGACTTTTAGTGGCAGAAGAACAATTTTTGGTGCATCCGATTTTACGCATGGATTTTATTGCATCATGCCAATCTTAATGACACCTCTAGTACATGGTAGAAAGCGCAGAATTAGGAGCCAATTGAGTTCCGAATATGAGAAATTACACCATAAGATCAACCTTAAACTTTAGATCCAATTTCATCTCAAAGCCTACAGAAGAAAGACCCATCTATAGGACCTGCCCGTCAGGCCCAAAGAAGTATTGCTCGCGCAACAGGCCTAACTTTCATAGACAATGTACTATTAAACACCAATAAACAACCGAAGTGCTAACTTTTGCAATCAATATAACCTTACAGATTTGGGCCTCAGAATAGCACTTCGCATCGGACATGGCTACCATAGAAAATGATCACAATGCTAAGCCGGCTAATGTGTTAGCAATTGAAATGTTTTTGCCGTCGAAATGGCGTTATATAGGTAAGGGAAGACAAAGATGAATTTGCCGCTCGAGTCATAATAATATGGGCAAAAATAATGCTTTTACTTACTTGAATCATTTTTTAGGCAAAACTCCCAATCTAAGAATAGTTTTTTTACGTGCTAGGAATTGTATGAATATTTGGTTAGTATAACAGAATTTCATTTTTAAAAGTGGACAACCGCTGAATATCATAGAATAGGCCCTAGTTCACCATAATTGCAAGTAGGAAAAGAGAATGCCGTATAGCCCCCTGAAGTGTCCGATCATAAGACCTTAAATATCACGCTAGAGGAGCCTATAGGAGCGACTGAAACAGCCCATGAGGCGAAAGAAGATATCGGCTCCGGAACAGGCTCAAAGAGGGCTCCAAACACCAAAGGGGTTATCCTCACCGATTTTGGGGCCCGAAGCACCGGCTGGGTTCAGACTATGGCCATCCCCATGAAAGATTGAAATCACAATGACTTCTCTACTTTGTGGTTGTTGTGAGTAAATGCTGTCCTATCCATAATGTAATCGAAGCAAGCCTTCGTATCCGTAAATATGCACGACAAGAGAGCTCCAATCTTACAGGCATTCTACTTTGCACAAAAGGCATGCCAAAGTTCAGGCCTGGCCTCCAAACATGCTTCCGGATCCATGCAAGCATCAGCCTCATCATATTATCTGAAACGCACGCCCTCCAGTGCACCGATTTTGCCGTCATAGCATGATAAATTAGCATAGGTTTTCATGGCGTTAATGCGCGAATTCTTAATGACCACCCATCTCCTGGGGCCAGCCGAGTAGGGCATACCTTGGACGCATAGACTTATACCTGCCAGAACGTCAAAAAATACACCGACCCAACCCCTCTTCAATATCACCTAAAAGTAAGAAGCGTACCTATGAGGAGAACAACTAAGAAGTCAGCGCCGGTTAATAACCAGGTGAAATTGAATTGATATCGAGTTTACACCGGACTCAGGCGCCCTATTTTTCTTCAAATAGGGCTCCAAAAATCTCAACACTTCGAGATGAGAAGTGGACTCCCGCCGACAATGAGCGAGAGGCGATAGCAAGCTGCTGGACAGAGCGGTGAACGAGAAAGACGTCAAGACTCTGACAGCGATTTATATAGATAGCACCATGCCGCGATATGATGCAAACAGAAATAAAGAATACATGTCAAAATATTTCAACCCTAGAGAACAAGGAGAGTAAGTGGCTACATATAGTGAAGAACCTACATGAAATGTGTTAGGCGTAAAAGAATGCATTGACCCCTCCGGTGCGTTGCCTTGGCCTCAGCGAGAGCAGAGGCCTGGTTCAATGTATTACAAGCCACCAAACACCTTGTAAAGGGAAAGGGGTATGATAGCTTGCTTGAAAATGGAGATTTTTTTTTACTTCTTTATGAAGATTTATGTGTGAATTTCTGGCTAGGACACGCGAGCGACTTGAGGAAGGAATGACCCGTAGACTGAAAACCTGTGGACTTGCCAAGCTCCTTTCTTAATATGAATTTAAAACAAGATGCTTCCTTACATTGTTCTGTATAACTTTTAATTAATCTTTTAAAACCCCAATTAAAATTTTTAGTGGGTATGAACTTTTTTTAAATAATATTTTCAAAAGAAAAAAGTATATCATAAATAATTTCAATATCAGAAAAAGAGAGTTGCCTGAAGCTCCGTGGTGACAGGGTACTCATCCATGTCAACATAGTTCTTGTTCATGGCATCCATAATAAGCTTATCACATTCAGGCTCCATCCAGGTCGTCACAAAAGATGCCAAATTCAGCCTTGGCTTTCCATCAAGCATCAGCTCATCATTTATTATCTGAAACGCCGCCTCCTTAGGTATAGAGTTTTCCGGCATCTTATACCTGCAAACGTCAAAAAATACACCACCCAATTCAACAAAAATGTACAAGAACAAAAAAGTCAGACGCTAAACCGATTTTGTTACTGATCTTTTACCTTGGAAGTGACTCCCGGACATAGCGAGAGGCGAAGGTGGAGTGAACGGAAACGTCAGACTCTGAAGCGATTTTAGATAGCACCATGGTTATGACAACAGAAAAAAAAGAATTCTTACAAGAGAGTTGTAATAAACAAGAAATGTGAGTTCTGGTTTGCTTGGAGGAGAGGGTTGAAACATGTAACGGGTATTTATAGTTGGGAAAATGGAGATTTTTTTTTTTTAATTATTGAATTTTGTAAAGGACGTTGAGGAAGGAACCTAATGAAACTGTTCCAAGTTTCCTTTTCTAGAATTAAAAATTGACCAGGTTAGTCTTGTGTATTTATTAAATTTTGTTCACCAAATGAAAAAGTCAGCTATCCATTGTGGGCCGTCTGATTTAATCAGATGGATCCTACACGCTCTTCTTGTGAGCCCAACCCTTTTAAGGGAAGGAAATCTTAACTGCATCTAATTATGAAGCATAATCTGTAGTTTAAGTGATAATGATAGCTTGTGGTTTTGTAAGGTTTTGCTTTAATTACTTTAGCAAAACAAAACCATGATCTTTACCCACTGAAATGTTTCCAAGGAAAATTTGTTGGCCCAAAGCAGAAAGGGGTATGCATTTAGCAAATTTCAAGACATTCTTTGAGATTTCTTATTACATTTGCGGAAATCCATACAATTATTCTTATTTTTTTTCCTATTTCAAGAAGTAGTTAGGATTAGTTTGAATGCTACTAATGTATACAAACTGCCTGTATAACTTTAATTTATTAGGATTAATATATATATAAATAAATATTTTCATTTTATTGATTAGACTGAGCTTTTTCTTTTTCTTTTTTTTAACCCTCGATGCTTTAAGTCTAGTCCCACCTTGATTAAGTTAATTAACTATGATTATTATTGATGACATAGTTAATCACTTGAGTGTGAATGCACATTTGAATTTTAAACACAAAAACGTTTAGTCTTGTCAATAGAGCATCAAAATATTGCTTCTTAATTTTTATTTTGTGGAAAGATTAAAAAAGAGCTTTGGGAAAGAGTCAAGAAAGAGGCTCTTAACCAACTTCAAGACCCACATAACTAAGAACGGAATCAATACCACAGACATCATTTCACCACCGTCAGCGTTAAGTCGTCTTCCAAATAATTTAATACTAAATAGAATATATTTCTAATGAGTTCTGTTCCCATTTCTCTATACCGACAGATAAATATAATATATAATCCAACTATTAAAAACTGGTAAGCTCTATCACAGTCCCCAAAACCACCTTTCATGTGATCAGGAACTGGGAGGTTCATTTATTTATTTATTTTTAATTCATCGGAATTTGCCATTGCTTACCTTATGAAATTGGACTACCACTTTCATTGGTTGAACTGATACTTTATTTCGTAAATTTTTACTAGTTCTAATTTTCTGATTTTGCGTGTGAGAAAATAAAAGAAGAGACAAATAAATTGAAGGTACGTGGAGTTAATATATATAATTATATTTGCTAATAAAAATAAAAGATAATTGAATTTGATTAGACAATGTGCGATATCTAAATCTAAAGCAAAATCTCTCTTTTAATTTCTTTGAAGTATACCATTTTTCAACACCAAAGTAGACATGACTATAGTTCTAAAACTGTATATTCCAATTATAAAAAAAGTGGAATCGAAACCTAACTATGCTCTTAGACAATTTCTATTACATATACTAAAAGTTTAATTATGAAAGATTTTAGTGTATATAATAGAAATAATAAAATTATTTTTTTAGCGCATATTTTATTTGTTATTTAAGAGCTTAAATCTAAAAAATAAGTTTCTACTATATAAATCACACAAGATGAATTTGATTTGGGTTTATTTAAGTATAATAAAAAATAAAATATAAAGAAACAGAAGAACATCATAAAACTTTCAACCACGTTGTAGATAAAAACTGTCCAATTGCGACCTTCCTGCATGTAAAGGACAAATAAGGTTTCCTTTTAAGCGCAGTTAAAGAGGAACCGTCCTAGTGGAAAAGGGGTTCAATTATCAGAAATGGAATAACTTAGAAGATGTTTATTTTTGACTATGCACAAACTCAAATTAAAAATATTTTGCTTTTACTTAGAAGATTAAGTTAATAATTTTTTGTGCATAAAAAAAATGGAAATAGTCAATAGTGCATACTATTTCAAGGGCTGCTTTATGTAAATACGTGCAAAAGCCCGTTGTATTTCATTATTCATAGGCAGAAACGATTCTGGTTAACAAACGTCAAAGCTGAAAGTTTCAATAGTCATTCCAGGAGGCGGAGAAAAGAAACCGGCGACAGACGACCGCTCAGCTCCGCTATAATGTGGACGCGGCGAATTGCCGTGTCTGACGTTGGCGGTTAGGCATTTATTTTTACATTTTCGTGAAACTACTTTTATTTAAGATTTAAAAGGAAAATAAGAAAAGTAATTAAAAACATACTGAAGTTCAATTTTGGTCAAATGAGAAAGCAGAAGGTCCACGGTCCAAAACAGGCCACACCCAGATATTTGTTGACAATTCCATGAATAGAAAATTTCAAGAATTAAATTTTTATGTCACCTACAATTAAAACATGTCTTCTTTCATTATCACAATTTCTAAATGTTTGTTTATGTTAGGTAAACATATTTAAAAAAATCAAATTCAATGGTCAATTCCCAAAAATTAAAATAAAAAAAATTCAATAATTGAATTAAAGCAATTAATTATTCCAACTACGTGTGGAAGTTGATACTTTCAGAAGTTTAGATACCTTAAATTATTGTCTTTCTTTAACTTAATTATGTTAGGGTTTTCTGAATATTATAGGAAATTTTTTATTCACATCAAAAATATTTTTAGATGACTTCTTTGGTCTTTTTTTTTTTTTTTAGGTTTCATTTGTCTTCCTTATTGTTGTTAATGCTTGCACATCATTAAATTTGACTAATGATTAGAATTATTTTTTATCAGCAAATCAATGTCACGCACTTCTCAAAGTGGTTCAAATGCAAAACTTATGCAAAACTATCAATTCATCATGTTTTATAGCATATAAAGGGAAGAGATCGGTCAACCAACAAATATTAATTTAATTATGAACAAAACATATTTAAAAAAAAAAAAGATTGAAAAATCAATCAACAAAACTTTTGATGTCAGCCTAAGAAAGAAACACCAACCAGTAAATTAGACTACGTAACTTTTGAGGTCCATATCCTCCAATGTCGTCTCAATTCTCAAATGCTGCAGATATTGACCTAAGCAAATATTGAGGTTTTGAAGCTACACGAATAACATGAGTTATTGTAAATCCTGGAACTTTGTTCATAGCTACCCATTTTTATCACAAACCCCATGGCATTGATTATACTTATAGCTACATGCAACATAAATTCTGCAGGTGTTACAAAAACAATTTCCAACTAACATGATATTTATACTTTGCTGGAATTATAAGAATGATCAAACCTGTATTTTGCGGGGACAGCTCTCCAATAGCCAGTACCATGTTATTGAATATATGAAACTAACATGATATCTTCTTGGCCTTTCTTCACTTCACTTTTATCACAGAAGGAGGTCTATCGTAATATTTTGTAACTACACTTTGCTTTTTGTTTTCTTTCAAAGGCTTTGAAATTTAACTATTTCTTATTCTTTTTTCTCTTTTCTAAAAGAATAAGCAATCATCTAAAGCCATTATAGATCACATAGTCTGCCTATTTAGAAAAAAAAAAAGAACCTAATGTGAGATAGCGAAAAACCTGAGCTTCGGAGGCAGCAGAACTGCCATCTGTGGTGGCCAAAAAATCAAGCAATAAAGATTTACAATTACTATCATCTTGTAAAATCAAGCAAAGCAAAAAATGAGAGTTCCAATTGAATTCTCATCAGCAAATGTCATCAAACTTGCAATATATATATTCTTCACAGTTATCTGTGTGTTCCTCAGTTGCAAAGAGTACATATTATTTCCTCAACTTTGTATTACAATTAAGTAATCATAATTTGCATTCAAAGTCAAGCAGCAATACTACATAAAAACTAAAGAGAAATGGCAAAAGAACTTAGGTGTTGTTTGTTTTATATTAAGTTTTTTGTTTTTCATTTTTTTCCTTAAAAAATAAGCAAATTTTGTTTGTTTAAACTTGTTTAATTTTTTTTCTTTACTTTGTAGAAAACTGATTTTTAAAACAAAAAAATAAATTTTATGAAACCACGAATAATGGTTTCTGTAATTGTGCTTTCTGTTTTTATTCTACATTTTTCTTTTTTTTTTTCATTTTTTACAAGACTTGTCCTCATAAAGTTGTATTATTATTATTATTATTTCTGTTTTTATTCTACATTTTTCCTTTTTTTTTTTTCATTTTTTACAAGAAGCTTGTCCCTCAATAAAGTTGTATTATTTATTATATTTAATTATTATTATTATTATTATTATTAAATGTCTATTTATTTATCCATAACAATATAAGCATTAGTTTTATTATCTCTTTATTAAAATTCTAGGTGCTTTTTTTTTCGCATCTCTTTCTCTATTTAGTAAATATTTTTTAATATTTTATTATTATGTTTCTCCTATCTATATATATCTATGTCATTTAGTATTATCTAATGTCATTTAGTATTATTTATTTATCATAATACTTGGATATTATATTTTTATTCAATTGATTGTATACATAATAATCAATAATTAATTTAACTTTGAATTTAAAAATTAAAATGTGAAATAGTTTTAATTATTTTGTCTTAGATTTTATTTTTTTTTTAGATTCTTTATTTTTAACTAGAGTCTTTAATGGCTTAATAAGGGAGATATTTGATAATTGAAAGAATTTTTCACATCATGAATTAAAAGAAAGGAAAAAATAATTTTAGAAAAAAAATATAGTTTTGAGAAAATAAGTAATTAAAAACTAAAAACAGCTTTATATTTATAATATATACAATATAAAAATAAACAACTGTAAGAAACGATGCCTTAGGCCCTTGGCTATTAAGAAAAGGAAAACTAATAATATTGCAGAATGACCAAAAATTAATAATGCAACAATCAAAGTAAGCAAAAAGACACACACCAATAGAGGTTGGAGATGGAATGACCCAATCACCAGGTGACATATCCTTAACTGCAGAGCCTGCAAAATGCACTCCTACACCCTAATATCTTCCAATTGCAGGCACTATAGGTCTCATAGGGTAAACTCCTACAATAACTTAAAAACAACATTTACCTAATTGAGTTCAAATCAAAGAAACATAAAATCACTTCAAACTCATTACTTATTTCTCAGAATTAGGCTTATTGAAGCTTTCAGTATGTCTTCTCTCAATTTTTTTTCCTCCTTCTATTCAAGTTAATCCATTTTTATTGCCCATGAATGGGCTTTCAGCAAGATTAAAAATCAGATTTTCTCCCTCCAATTGCCTTTTTTCTTGAGCAAACAATAATTTCATTATGTTGAAATCCTTATTAGTTATGTATTAAACAAATAGATAATTATATGTTAATTATGATTCATATATTTACAATACGCTTCAGAAATGATGACTATATAAAATATAAAGAATTATAAAATGTAGGGATATTAAAAATAAGAAAAATTAAGATTGTTCATATTCCTATTTTTCTTCTTCTTCCTCTCAATTATTTATTTATATTTATCTTTTTATCTATTTTTTAACAAATATTAGAATTGCCTAAAATTTAACAATGTATAGATGACATTATCAAACTGTATAGATATTGCTATGGTTTCTTATATAATTACGTGTACATGATAATGACAATATAGTATTTATAATGTTGTTTACAAGTTAAATTATTATATACAAAGTCAACAAGTTGTTTACGAAGTTAAATTATTATAATACAAAGTCAACAAAATGTAAAATATTATATATATATATATATATATATATATATATATATATTATATATATATATATATATATATATATATATATTAAATTTTTATTATAAATGCCATATTTTATATAAATTTTTATTATAAAATGCCATATTTCATTATATCATGACACAATTTTAAAATTACATTTATCAATAAACAATTTATGATAATTAACCGATACATCGCGTCGAGTTACATGCTCGTTCCAACTGAGCAACAACTATTTTTTCATAAATAAATAAAGCAATTTGATTTAAATATGGTTTAGCAAATTAATCATATGTACAAAAAGAGAGGATATGGAAGGAAATAAATATTAATTATCATTAAAATTTTGGAAAGTACAACCCAACATTCAAATCCAACAGCATAATTTCAGCAAATTAATAAATATTGTACAAGCAAGCTCCTTGTAAACTTGTAGGAGCTCACATCATCATAACTGTAATAACATGAATTCTTTTGTTTATGTACAGAACCATTTGCTTTTCTGCATATGATTACAACTTACTTACCATACTATCCCCTTGTAAAAATCTTAGGAGGCCTTCTTCTTTTTGTATTTCTTGGCACAGACAATGTAGACAAGCATGTTCAAGACGCTGAGACCAGCTAAGAGCCAGAAGTAATAATCAAGATGGCCCTTATTCAAGTTATCCAGAATCCATCCCGGATTCCCACCTTTAGTTGTGAAGTATGTAACCACATTAAGAATAAAAGAGCTAAAATAATTGCCCAACGATGTTGTCAGAAGCGACAATGCACTGCATAAACTCCGCATCGCATCTGGAGATTGTTCGTAGAAAAATTCAAGCTGACCGATGAATGTAAAGACCTCTGCAGCACCTATTAGCATGTATTGAGGGACTTGCCAAAAGATGCTAATTGGCACAGCAATACTCTCATCAACCAACCCAAGCTCTTTAGCAAGCTGCAGGCGCCTAATCTCTACCAAGGCAGCGGCAGACATGGAGAATATTGAAATGAAAAGGCCAATGCCCATTCGTTGCAACTCAGAGAAGCCCCTCTCCTTGCCTGTGAACTTCCTTGCAATTGGAACTGTGAACTTCCTTGCAATTGGAACAATGAACCTATCGTAGATCGGCACCCAGCAAATAACACTGACAACATCAAATGTCGATAAGGAGGCGGGAGGAATGGCGAAAGAACCAACTTTTGTGTCCATCAACATCCCTTGTTCCACAAACATTGTAGACATTTGGGCATGGACTGCAGAAAAAACAATTCCAGTGGCCCAGATTGGGAACATGCGCACCAAAATCTTCAATTCCTCTACCTGTGTCACCGTACAAAGTCTCCATGGGTTTGAGAAATCCCCACTTTTGGCCTCAACATTTGAAATTACAGCAGCTTTATCGAGGCACCTGCAAAGAAAAAAGATTCTTGCTTAAAATTGTTGGATGTCAAGTGTCAACCAAATGATACTTCAACACAAACGGTAACAGAAAATGTAAGTGTAAAGACAATTACTCAAATTAGGTCACACAATCCACAAAGAGATGACCAATTATTAGGGAGACAGATCAGATGAAACAATATCTAATAATTGCTTCACAAATTACATTAAAAAATCCATAAAAGTAGACAATATAGCAAATTACAAAAGCCCATGCCAATAACTATCCAGGTAGAGGTATGCACAATTGCTAGACAACATGCGCGAGTGAATCCACTTTTCCAGCCATTTAATTCTCTCCTAAACCTCAATTTATGAATCCAAATTTAGATTAGTAAAACCAACCAAACACGAGTTAAAAGTAGAAGAATGGACAAAATTTAACAGAAAACTGACAGAGAATAGAAAACTCCATAGTCACAACTTGCCTAGCACTGATTTGTATTCCATAGAAAATTAAATAATCCAATAAAGAGAGTAAACAGAATCAAAAGAGATTTCAATCCATTCTCTATATTGTTTCCAACAAGCCCCCGTCTAAGAGTCACCCCAGCCCCACCGCAACCAAAAAAAGTGTTGTGAAACTTTTCAGAAGCAAATGGACAGATGATTCAGCATGCATAAACTATAATTATTGACGAGAATGAAGAAGACAATTACTTCAATTCATTGCTATGCTCCAATTTTCTGCTTCCTTCGATGGCAGAGATTCCTTCTGGTGTTTCATAAACCTTCGATGGCAGAGATTCCTTCTGGTGTTTCATAAAGTAGACTGCTATCTTGAGGTACCTCCATATTCCGCTTATGGAATGATGCAACCAAAACTTGGCACATCCTTGTGATAGGACTCCCTCCCGGTCTCTGAAATCTGTAGAGAGGAGTGCCTGAAAAGAAGCTTCCTATAGCAATGGCCATAAATACTGCAGGAATTCCAAATCCCAGACCCCACCCAGCATTGTCTTGAATATACACCAGTAAACTACTTGATACAAGAGCACCAATATTGATAGAAAAGTAGAACCAGTTGAAGAAAGATCCCTTCTTCACCCTTTCCTTAGGATCAGTGTCGTCAAACTGGTCAGCCCCAAAGGATGCAACGCATGGCCTGATACCACCTGTCCCAAGTGCAATTAGATAGAGACAAAAGAAGAATACTGCATACTGAGCTGGAGTCGCAGGAGGGCATAAAGAACCGGCACATTCAGCTGGCTTTAATGCAGGAATTGATGCTGAGAGTGTTAAGGTAAAGAACCGGCAAACAATTCGAGCTGGGCTTTAATCTGCAGGAATTGATTGCTGAGAGTGATTAAGTACACATTCCCTGTTTGCCAATTTAAAAAGTGTTTTAATACTAGTTATCATACACTCTATCGGTAACATATAGAAACCTACCGATCCTCCAGTTGGCACACAGGCTAAAGCTTAATTCTCAGGACATAGGAAGAAAAACATCGCGTGGTAGTCTAATTTACATAGCAAATATGTTCCACAATCGTCAAAATCAACAAGTTAAACACAACTCATCTAATCTTTTTACCTAAAGGATGTTTATAAGATCTCTCGGTGTATTTGTCATCCAGGGCAGATCATGTCATACTATACTGTATAACTTTTATGCTCTGAGGGTGCGTTTGTGAAGAATATCATCCGAACAAGAGAACAGTATAGGGAATTTACACAAACCACAGTCTTGCAGTAAATGGATATACATCAAGCAAACAATTAACCATTAGTTTGCAAGCGATCGATAACAATCAACACTACACATTTATGCTTCAAACCTGTATCCTTGCTTTCCGCGATTTATTATCTACCACAATTGATCTATTCTTAATTTTTTTTGTATTTCTTGCAATCCCAAAAAAAGAAAGCAATCTGAATTAAGCCCCTTCTTCAAAAAAGCAAGTACAGGATGAAGCAATTGCCGCCATCAAGTGCTCCTCCATTCTGTGGCTCATAATATTAACGTCAGCTCGGGAATTTATTGTTCACAGTTACAGCTAGAAGGATCCTAGTTAAAGGTTAAGGACACCTTAAGAACTTATTCGAGTTTTTTTTTATTTCTTCAATCCCAAAAAAGAAAGCATCTGTTAAGCCCTTCTCCAAAAAAGCAAGTACATGAACAATTTGCCATCAGTGCTCATTCTGGCTCAATATAACTAGCTTGGTGATTTATGTTCAAGTTACAGCTAGAAGGATTCCTAGTTAAAGTTTAAGGACACCTTTAAGCCACACTTATTCGAGTATCCCGCAATTAATCTTGTACATCAAATCCTTAATCATTCATTGAATTAAATAACAAAAAGCATAATTCCCTGTGATCAAGGCACAATAATTAAATTTGTGATTTTGCACAAATTTTTTCCAAGAATTGGCAACTCAAGTAGTAATTAAATTTAAAAGATGGGTCAAATTTCAAACAACATGCCTTCAACTTCAGTTACTCCTTTTTCTAGTGGAGCATTAATAAACAATAACTAATAGTATGGCATCTTTTTGGCGATTTCTTTGTCATTCCTCTTATGTCTCTATATCTTTCTAAAAATGTTGTTCTTACCTGAATGGAATAGTAAAAATGGACCTACGTAGTCCACTATTTAGGATTAAGGCTTAGTAGAGTCTATGAAGATGGTTCCATCAAACCACCACATAGTTGACAAGAAAATTAACAAGAGTGAAATGCATGTGAAGCTCAAAGGGAAATAAAGAACGAAAAGCTGGATCAAATTCAACACAGATTATAGAATCATTGGTTGAGGCAATAAATTGAAACATAAATAACAACCAGCAGGTTTATCCTTCTCAGCAGCTTGAGCAACGTGCAGAGGAGTAATAGACAAGTGAAAAAACAATTGAACTGAAGTACTAAACGTACCACATAAACAAAAATTACAGAGTTCAGACTTCAGACAATAACTCACAATAAAGTAGATCGTGGAGAAAGCAGCTATTGTCCAATATCTTCCCCAGCAAGCATCAGCGAGGACAGCTCCAATAAGGGGTGTAATATAGCAAGTGCCTGCCCAGGTGGAAACATTTCTTGCAGCAGACACATTTCCTTCATGCAGCTTATTAGTAAGATAAGTAACAAGATTGGTGGAGATGCCATGATTGGCCAACCGTTCACAACATTCATTACCTGAATGTTATATGACAAAGGTCAAAAAATGGAGGATACTATACACAAGGAAGCAGTATGAATAATAATAGTAATTATAATGATACCCAAAATAAAAGGACAAGCTCTCCAATTTCCAGTATTCTGCTTAAGGGCAGGATTTCCATGAAGGTCAACTGAGCCATCACCAGTGTAAAGCTCCTTGCTTTTGTTCTGAGGAAAAAATATGAAACGTTGTACACAGGTAACAGAGTGCAAGGGGTGGTTACAAAGATAATGGCATAGCGCAAGGTTCTATTTTTCAGGTATTATTTCCTTTTCTTTCAGATAAAAAAAACCAGAATATTTCGCGGGTCAAAGCAAGAAAGACACTTCCAATATTTTTTTTCTATTTACTTTATATTTGTATATGTCAGAAAACAAGAAAGAGAATGACTTTTTCCTATTATTAAATTAAATATAAACAACATTAAATAAATAGAAAACTTTAAATGAAAGTATTTTTCTCACCCTTATTCTACTTCTACATTATATTGTCGGAAAAAAATATTGTATGTGAAAATATTTGGTACATGAAGCCATGATCTAATAGATATATCAATCTTATTATATCCTACATGATGACTAATAGAATATATCAAATCTTATTATATATATATATTATATATATATATATATATATATATATATATATATATATATAACCTTATAAATCTTATTATAGGCTTATAAATAATCAGTACATAAAAATTTTATATAAAAACAAAGAACAAAGTAAATCTGAATATGTTACATATATTTGAAGCCAGATCATCAAGTTAAAGTCATCATACTTATATATATATATAAACCTTATAAATCTTATATAGGTATAAATATCAGTACATAAAAATTTTATATAAAAACAAAGAACAAAGTAAATCTGAATATGTTACATATATTGAAGCCAGATCATCAAGTAAAGTCATCATACTGATATGTAACAAAAATTGTGCCACTCTACTAAGAATTGTGCGCACTCTTCTTTAATGGCCTCAATGAGGAAGTGATCGTCTGATCAAGTAATGCACAAAGGTAAGGAATCACAGGCATGCACAGCACACAAAAGTTCATACACATACCTATTCTAATGTGAATTCACTCACACAACCTTTTCCTACAAGCCATAGTTCAAACGTAGCTAAACTTTAAACAGCCAAATCTAAATACTCAGGAATTTTAGCAAAGGCCTATAATTAGGAATTGGGCAACTGGCAGAAAGAATTCAGTTCATTAAACTATCTGAAATTGACTGTTATTATACCCTGTGAAGCTGCGGTGACAATGCAAGTTTCAGCAATAGTCCACCAGAGTTTTCGTATGCACTAATTTAGCCTCATTTCTGTTTGCGTTTATTTAGTTTAAGGGGGCAGGAACTGAAGAAAGCATAGTATTGCATAACATATGCTCCCAAGTACAAGATGCCCAAATCTCTCATCATCCATAGAACAAAGGTTATGGAGCTACATAAGTGAGGTAATCTAGTTTATGAGAAAACAGTTAACTGAATCTTTGAATGCTTACCATAGAAATATCAGGAGATAACAAAGTAAAGCACAGATCTTTCATACCAGATGACATTAAAATTTATTGAAGCTTCAACTAAATCCATCTCCAAGGTATAATTCAATTACAGCTAGTGTTGCATACGATACATTACAAACAAAAACGAACTTTTACGTATATATATGTTTATCTAACAAAATAAGGACCTGATTTTACACAGTCAAGCACCATAAGATACAATTAAAACATGAAAAATTGGTGAAAATAGCACAGTTTTAATTTCTTTTAAAAATAAAAAAAAAATAAAAAAATAAAAAACAGACAGACAGAAGTTTCAAACTTGCTAAAACGAAACGATCTTCAAACCAACCACAGTCAACCCCAAAGAGAAAGAATGAATAAAAACTTGCAATTTGCAATTTCATATTTTGGTTGTCCAAAGAAAACTTCAAAATCCTTAAAACCTATCGAAATTCGAAACCCAGGTATGTATTTCATTACTTCTGGATTTTAGTCTCTGTCTTCAACTAATTTCAACAACAACATCAAAACAAAAAGTCGCCAGACTTCATAATTTTACAGCTGATGCAATTACTCTGAAGTTTAGTCAACATCAATTAGGATAAATCCAATAATCGACGCAAGTTACTCGAAAATAAACAGCTTCAAGAGAAAGGAGACCTCTTCGAGAAGTCCATCCTCCAAAAGCGGTGTCTGCTCAACTGAATCCATATTTCAATTCTTTTCTCTCTATAGTTAAATTGTTCTTGAATTAATTAAATTATTGTTAAATATTCAATTAAATTGAGCTTTACGAAAGTTTAAAGGTTAATATTTTAATTTTATTTATGTCAAGATTTTAGTCAATGAAATAACAGTAATTTGAATATTATATTTATTAACAATAAACATATAAAATAAAGAGAAAAAATGAATTTAAAATATTATTCACTTATAAGAAAAATAATTTGAGAGATTTAAAAAAAGAGAATAGGTCAATAGTTATGGGACGAGAGAGTACACATTTGATGGATGTTTAATTTTTTTTTTTTTTTCAGAAATATATTTATGTTTGAAATTAATTCAACCTAAAAAGTAAACCTTTTTTAATACTATATAGTTTTGAGATAGATAATTCTTTAATCAACTGGGTCCACCAATGAACTATCACTTAATCATTAAATTATTACTTAATCATTAAATTATTGCGTAATCATTATAGGAAATATGCTCAATTTACCCCCTAATTTGAGTCTAATGTTCCATTTGAACAAAAATCACCTTTTTCTCAGTAAATTGCGCAAAATGGATCACATCAGTCATATTTCACTTTAGGTCTTGGGAGTGCACATCACGCGGTCAAACTAAAATTTTAAATTAAAATTTTATTAAAATGCCTAAAATTCTTAAAACTCCACCTCACACCCTAACTTTTTGCACTTCGTCTCTCTCAAAATTCCTCTCATTCTTGGCGTTGATTTTCTTTTTTCCTTTCACAGCACTACAATCTCTGCTATAAACTATGAAAAATGTGTGTCTTTTTTCTTTTATTTTGCTTGAGCAAGACTTGTTTAGGGAAGATAACTAACGAGTTTTTTACTCTAAATCTCCAAAATAAAAAGAAATCCATTTTTATTTTGGTAATATTTCTTTTATAATGGGTCTTCAGTGGTTGTTAAGGCAATTAATTGGGTTTGAGGGTGAAATCACATATATGGATTCACTGTGAACTTTTTTTATAGGTTTATTTTAAGTTTAAACTTTAAAGTTTCTAAAAAATAAAGTCTTTGATGGATTAAATCGTTGCAGTGGTTTGTTTTAACTCTAGCGGCTCAAGTGGAGGAAATCCAAGTGTCTCTTCTGTTATCTAGCACGGTGATTTATGTTCAAGTTACAGCTAGAAGGATTCCTAGTTAAAGTTTAGCCATTAGAGTAAAAAAAAAACCAAATCACCGCAACAATTTGATCTATCAAAGACTTTATTTTTTGAAAACTTTCAAGTTTAAATTTGAAATAAATCTATTAAAGAACTTCACAGTAACAGAGACACAGCTTAAACTCGAATCCAATTAATTGCCTTAGCAACCAAAGACCCATTATAAAAAAAATATTACTAAAATAAAAATAGATTTCTTTTTCTTTAGAGATTTAGAGTCAAGAACTCATTAATTATCTTCGCTGAATAAGTCTTGCTCAAGCAAAATAAAAGAAAAAAGACGCACCTTTTTCATAGTTTATAGCAGAGATTGTTGTGCTATCAAAGGAAAAAAGAAAATCGACGCCAAGAATGGGAGGAATTTTGAGAGAGACGAAGTGAAAAAAGTTAGGGTGTGAGATGGAGTTTTAAGAATTTTAGGCATTTTAACAATTTTTTAATTTAAAATTTTAGTTTGACCGCGTGATATGCACTCCCAAGATCTAACGTAAAATATGAGTGATTTGATCATTTTGCACAAGTTGAGATTTTTGGCAAAAAAAAAAAAAAAAAAAAACGTTGAGTATGCACTCCAAGATCTAACGTAAAATATGAGTGATTTGATCATTTTGCACAAGTTGAGATTTGTTTGGCAAATAAAAAAAAAAAAAAAAAAAAAAGGTCATTTTTGTCCAAATTGAAAACTAGACCCACGTTAGATGGGTAACTAAATTGAGCATTTTTCCTGCAATGATTAAGTGGTTGTTCATTGGTGGACCCAATTGATTAAAGAATTATTTATCTCAAAACTATATAGTATAAAAAAAAGGTTCACTTGTTAAGTTGAATTAATTTCAAACATAAATATATTTCTAAAAAAAGAAAACTAAATATCCATCAAATATATACTCTCTCGTCCCATAACTATGGTCCTTTTTTCTTTTCTTTTTTTTTTTTTATATGAATTAATTCAAGAACAATTTAATATGAATTATTTAAATTTAATAGATATTACTATAAGGGTATATCAGGAAAAATTATATAATTTAATTATATTTAACTAAATTCTATTAATTTGTGCACAAGTGAAATTAGGATAAAAATTATGATACAAATGTAGTAATTTGTTTTAACAAAATTATAAACAATAATATTAATTTGGCATGTCAGAAAATTTGAAGTGGATGTTCCAATTCAGAAGATAGGTTGAAACTTGAAACTGAACTCAACATGGTCGCCTAACATTCCAAACAAGAAAATAAAACGGAAAACAGAATGGGTGTACACTCCAAGAAAAGGATCGGAAATTTAGGCTCTTATTATTATTACTGCCATTAGATTATTATTCTTAGCGACCAGTCCACCACCCGCCTCTTTAATCTTTATACGTCATCTCTGTATATAGTATCTTTATTGGTATATTGTTCTCTTTCGGATTCATAGACAAATTATCTTCTTCTTGGAATCTTGAGGTAGAGAGAAAAGAATCGAGATATGGGTTCGGTTGAGGAGCAGACACCGCTTTTGGAGGATGGACTTAGAGAAAAGAATCGAGATATGGGTTCGGTTGAGGAGCAGACACCGCTTTTGGAGGATGGACTTCTCGAAGAGGTCCCCTTTCTCTCTCTTTTTCTCTTGAAGCTGTTTATTTTCCAGTAATTTGCATCGATTATTGGATTTATCCTAATTGATGTTGACTAAACTTCAAAGTAATTGCATCAGCTGTAAAATTATGGAGTCTGGCGACTTTTTGTTTTGATGTTGTTGTTGAAATCAATTGAAGACAGATTAAAACCCAGAAGTTATGAAATGCATAGCTGGGTTTCGAATTTCGATAGGTTTTTAAGGATTTTGAAGTTTTCTATGGAGAATCAAAATATGAAATTGCAATTTGCAAGTTTTTATTCATTCTTGCTCTTTGGGGTTGACTATGGTTGGTTTGAAGATCGTTTCGTTTTAGCAAGTTTGAAACTACTGTCTGGCTGTTTTTTTTTATTATTTTTAAAAGAAATTAAAACTGTGCTATTTTCACCAATTTTTCATGTTTTAATTGTATCTTATGGTGCTTGACTGTGTAAAATCACGTCCTTATTTTGTTAGATAAACATATATATACGTAAAAGTTCGTTTTTGTTTGTAATGTATTGTATGCAACACTAGCTGTAATTGAATTATACCTTGGAGATGGATTTAGTTGAAGTTTCAATAAATTTTAATGTCATCTGATACGAAAGATCTGTGCTTTTCTTTGTTATCTCCTGATTTTTCTATGGTAAGCATTCCAAGATTCATTTAACTGTTTGCTCATAATCTAGATTACCTTTACCTTTTGATCCCTTATGTGAGCTCCATAACCTTTGTTCTATGGATGATGAGAGATTTGGGCGTCTTGTACTTGGGAGCATATGTTATGCAATACTATGCTTTCTTCAGTTCCTGCCCCCTTAAACTAAATAAACGCAAACAGAAATGAGGCTAAATTAGTGCATACGAAAACTCTGGTGGACTATTGCTGAAACTTGCATTGTTACTGCGGCTTCACAGGGTATAATAACAGTCAATTTCAGATTGTTTAATGAACTGAGTTCTTTCTGCCAGTTGCCCAATTCCTAATTATAGGCCTTTGCTAAAATTCCTAAGTATTTAGATTTGGCTGTTTAAAGTTTAGCTACATTTGAACTATGGCTTGTAGGAAAAGGTTGTGTGAGTGAATTCACATTAGAATAGGTATGTGTGTGAACTTTTGTGTGCTGTGCATGCCCATGATTCCTTACCTTTGTGCATTACTTGATCAGACGATCACTTCCTCATTGAGGCCATTAAAGAAGAGTGCGCACAATTTTTAGTACATATCTGTATGATGACTTTACTTGATGATCTGGCTTCAATATATGTAACATATTGAAATTTACTTTGTTCTTTGTTTTTATATATAATTTTTGTGTATTTGAATACCTGAAAAATAGAACCTTGCGCTATGCCATTATCTTTGTAACCACCGCTTGCACTCTGTTACCTGTGTACAACGTTTCATATTTTGTCCTCAGAACAAAAGCAAGGAGCTTTACACTGGTGATGGCTCAGTTGACCTTCACGGGAATCCTGCCCTTAAGCAGAATACTGGAAATTGGAGAGCTTGTCCTTTTATTTTGGGTATCGTTATTATTACTATTATTATTCATACTGTTTCCTTGTGTATAGTATCCTCCATTTTTTGACCTTTGTCATATAACATTCAGGTAATGAATGTTGTGAACGGTTGGCCTATTATGGCATCTCCACCAATCTTGTTACTTATCTTACTAATAAGCTGCATGAAGGAAATGTGTCTGCTGCAAGAAATGTTTCCACCTGGGCAGGCACTTGCTATATTACACCCCTTATTGGAGCTGTCCTCGCTGATGCTTACTGGGGAAGATATTGGACAATAGCTGCTTTCTCCACGATCTACTTTATTGTGAGTTATTGTCTGAAGTCTGAACTCTGTAATTTTTGTTTATGTGGTACGTTTAGTACTTCAGTTCAATTGTTTTTTCACTTGTCTATTACTCCTCTGCACGTTGCTCAAGCTGCTGAGAAGGATAAACCTGCTGGTTGTTATTTATGTTTCAATTTATTGCCTCAACCAATGATTCTATAATCTGTGTTGAATTTGATCCAGCTTTTCTTTATTTATTTCCCTTTGATCTTCACATGCATTTCACTCTTGTTAATTTTCTTGTCAACTATGTGGTGGTTTGATGGAACCATCTTCATAGACTCTACTAAGCCTTAATCCTAAATAGTTGACTGTGTAGGTCCATTTTTACTATTCCATTCAGGTAAGAGCAACATTTTTAGAAAGATATAGAGACATAAGAGAAATGAAAAATAAATCGCCAAAAAGATCTTAAAGTTATTGTCCATAGAGGCCATACTATTAGTTATTGTCTATTAATGCTCCACTAGAAAAAGGAGTAACTGAAGTTGAAGGCATGTTGTTTGAAATTTGACCCATCTTTTAAATTTAATTACTACTTGAGTTACCAATTCTTGGAAAAATTTGTGCAAACTCACAAATTTAATTATTGTGCCTTGATCACAGGGAATTATGCTTTTTATTATTTAATTCAATCAATGATTAAGGATTTCATGAAGAAGATTAATTGCGGGATACTCGAATAAGTGTGGCTTAAAGGTGTCCTTAAACTTTAACTAGGAATCCTTCTAGCTGTAACTTGAACATTAATCACCATGCTAGTTATATTGAGCCAGAATGAGCACTGATGGCAAATTGTTCATGTACTTGCTTTTTTGGAGAAGGGCTTAACAGATGCTTTCTTTTTTGGGATTGAAGAAATAAAAAGCTAGTTATATTGAGCCAGAATGAGCACTGATGGCAAATTGTTCATGTACTTGCTTTTTTGGAGAAGGGCTTAACAGATGCTTTCTTTTTTGGGATTGAAGAAATAAAAAAAAAAAAAATTAAGATAATCAATCTAGTGTAGATAATACTGCGAGAGAGCAAGGATACAGGTGAACATATGTTGTGTTGATGTTATCCTTGCAAACTATGGTTTGTTTCCTCTGATGTTATCCTTGCAAACTGTGGTGTGTGTTTCTCTAAACTTTTCTTGTTTGTGTATCCTTTGAAACCCTCAGAGCATAAAGTTTATAGTCTTGACTGTGCCATTGACACATGAGAATCTTATAAACATCCTTTAGGTAAAGTTAGGATGAAGTTGTGTTAACTTGTTGATTGTGATGGTTGTAGGACATCTTTGCTATGTTGAATCAGGTTTATGTTTTTTCCTTTCCTGAATTGCTTGCTGTTGCATGGATGTGTTCTATGTGTTACTTAGAATGTATGATAACAGAAAAAACTTTTTACTTGGCACAGGGAATGTGTACCTTAACACTCTCAGCATCAATTCCTGCACTAAAGCCAGCTGAATGTGCTGGTTCTTTATGCCCTCCTGCAACTCCAGCTCAGTATGCAGTATTCTTCTTTGGTCTCTATCTAATTGCACTTGGGACAGGTGGTATCAAGCCATGCGTTTCATCCTTTGGGGCTGACCAGTTTGACGACACTGATCCTAAAGAACGGGTGAAGAAGGGATCTTTCTTCAACTGGTTCTACTTTTCTATCAATATTGGTGCTCTTGTATCAAGTAGTTTACTAGTGTATATTCAAGGGGTGAAGAAGGGATCTTTCTTCAACTGGTTCTACTTTTCTATCAATATTGGTGCTCTTGTATCAAGTAGTTTACTAGTGTATATTCAAGACAATGCTGGGTGGGGTCTGGGATTTGGAATTCCTGCAGTATTTATGGCCATTGCTATAGGAAGCTTCTTTTCAGGCACTCCTCTCTACAGATTTCAGAGACCAGGAGGGAGTCCTATCACAAGGATGTGCCAAGTTTTGGTTGCATCATTCCATAAGCGGAATATGGAGGTACCTCAAGATAGCAGTCTACTTTATGAAACACCAGAAGGAATCTCTGCCATCGAAGGGAGCAGAAAATTGGAGCATAGCAATGAATTGAGGTAATTGTCTTCTTCATTCTCCTCAGTAATCATAGTTTATGCATGCTGAATCATCTGTCCATTTGCTTCTGAAAAGTTTCACAACACTTTTTTTGGTTGGGGTGGGGCTGGGGTGACTCTTAGACGGGGGCTTGTTGGAAACAATATAGAGAATGGATTGAAATCTCTTTTAATTCTGTTTACTCTCTTTGTTGGATTATTTAATTTTCTATGGAATACAAATCAGTGCTAGGCAAGCTGTCACTGTGGAGTTTCCTATTCTCTGTCAGTTTTCTGTTAAATTTTGTCCATTCTTCTACTTTTAACTTATGTTTGGTTGGTCTTATTAATCTAAATTTGGATTCATAAATTGAGGTTTAGGAGAGAATTAAATGGCTGGAAAAGTGGATTCACTCGCACATGTTGTCTAGCAATTGTGCATACCTCTACCTGGATAGTTATTGGCATGGGCTTTTGTAATTTGCTATCTTGTCTCCTTTTATGGATTTTTTAATGTAATTTGTGAAGCAATTATTAGATATTGTTTCATCTGATCTGTCTCCCTAATAATTGGTCATCTCTTTATGGATTGTGTGACCTAATTTGAATAATTGTCTTTACACTACATTTTCTGTTACCGTTTGTGTTGAATTATCATTTGGTTGACACTTGACATCCAACAATTTTAAGCAAGAATCTTTTTTCTTTGCAGGTGCCTCGATAAAGCTGCTGTAATTTCAAATGCTGAGGCCAAAAGTGGGGACTTCTCAAACCCATGGAGGCTTTGTACGGTGACACAGGTAGAGGAATTGAAGATTTTGGTGCGCATGTTCCCAATCTGGGCCACTGGAATTGTTTTTTCTGCAGTCTATGCCCAAATGTCTACAATGTTTGTGGAGCAAGGGATGTTGATGGACACAAAAGTTGGTTCTTTCACCATTCCTCCCGCCTCCTTATCGACATTTGATGTTGTCAGTGTTATTTGCTGGGTGCCGATCTACGATAGGGTCATTGTTCCAATTGCAAGGAAGTTCACAGGCAAGGAGAGGGGCTTCTCTGAGTTGCAAAGAATGGGCATTGGCCTTTTCATTTCAATATTATCCATGTCTGCCGCTGCCGTGGTAGAGATTAGGCGCCTGCAGCTCGCTAAAGAGCTTGGGTTGGTTGATGAGAGTATTGCTGTGCCAATTAGCATCTTGTGGCAAATCCCTCAATACATGCTAGTAGGTGCTGCAGAGGTCTTTACATTCATCGGTCAGCTTGAATTTTTCTACGAACAATCTCCAGATGCAATGCGGAGTTTATGCAGTGCATTGTCGCTTCTGACAACATCATTGGGCAATTATTTGAGCTCTTTTATTCTTACTGTGGTTACATACTTCACAACTAAAGGTGGGAATCCGGGATGGATTCCGGATAACTTGAATAAGGGCCATCTTGATTATTACTTCTGGCTCTTAGCTGGTCTCAGCGTCTTGAACATGCTTGTCTACATTGTCTGTGCCAAGAAATACAAAAAGAAGAAGGCCTCCTAAGATTTTTACAAGGGGATGGTATAGTAAGTAGTAATCATATGCAGAAAAGCAAATGGTTCTGTACATAAACAAAAGAATTCATGTTATTACAGTTATGATGATGTGAGCTCCTACAAGTTTAGAAGGAGCTTGCTTGTATAATATTTATTAATTTTCTTAAATTATGCTGTTGGATTTGAATGTTGGGTTGTACTTTCTAAAATTTTAATGATAATTAGTATTTATTCCCTTCCATATCCTTTCTTTTCGTACGTATGATTAATTTGTTAAACCATATTTAAATCCAATTGTTTAGTTCGAACGACCATGTAACTCGACGTGATGCGTCAGTTAATTATCATAAACTGTATATTGATAAATATAATTTTAAAATTGTGTCATGATATAATAAAATATGACATTTTCTAATAAAAATTTATGTATGGTTTTATATATTTGTTGATTTTGTACATAATAATTCAACTTGTGTACAACATTATGAATATTATATTGTCGTTATCATGTATACGTAATTATATAAGAAACTATAACAATATCTATGCAGTTTGATAATGTCATATTGTAGAGGTTCGTCAAAATATTTTTTACATACAAATATAAATGTTTTTTCAATCAAATAAGATTGAAAGTTCATATATATTCCTTTTTGTCTTAGTTGACACAATTTCATTATAAATTTTTTAACAATATATTTTTATTTTCAATCTATAATAATTTTAAAATAATTTATAATAATAATAGCAATTAATATAATTGTTAATGAAATTAATTTTATCATTAATTTATTATTTAAATAATCATCATAGACAATTTATATTAATAATTAGTTAAAAATAAATACATAAAATACTATAGATAATATGAAACTTTTTTTTTTATATATATGTGTATATACTAAGTGTCATGTACATCCGACTTTATATAGTAAAGGTTGAAATTAGTGTTTTATCTATTATCTTTAAAAAGTTACTTATTATAATTTTATAACTCATTATTTTGAGTAAAAATCAATATTTTATCCACTTAATATCTCAATTAAAATTTTCAATTAAAGTTTTTAATGTGAACGTATGCCAAAAAAAAAAAAAAAAAAAATATCTCAATTAAAAAATTTTCAATTAAAGTTTTTTTTTAATGTGAACGTATGCCAAAAAAAAAAAAAAAACAAAAAAAAAAAAAAAAAAAGTCTTTTAGTGTGAATCTATTAGATATATAATATTTCTCAAATGAAGTTGACAATTTATATAAATAAAATGACAAGTAATTTTTATTAATTTTTTATCTTTTAAATTTTAATTTGAGTCAATTTAGATAGAAAATGATATAAAAATATAAACTTTTATAGATATTATTATTATTATTATTGGATTTAATTAATTTACCAATTATTATTTTATTGATGAACTAATAAAAAAATAAAAAATATTATTCTAAAAATAGTATTAGTAGAGCGTTATATAAGTTTAAAGTATTAATCTTCAATTTGCTTAGAAAAATTATTATGGGTATTTAATAGATAATATTTGATAGATAATTATTTATTATATTATAAATACATATATTGCTAATACTTAATGCTAAAAGATATGTACGGACTTGAACTATCAAAACTTTAAAATTGAAGATATATGACATTTAATGATTAATCGAGTTAAAAAAATAAAAAGTATGAAAATAAATTAATGATTAATCGAGTTAAAAAAATAAAAAGTATGAAAATAAATTAAATCAATAAACGGAAGTTAACCTTTAATAATTTTTTATTATAAACAATTGGTACATCAATTATATATATTACAAAATAAACTATTCAACTAATTTATAATTATGCATTCAAAAAATGCAATTTAAAACTTATATTAAGCTTTATTTATATAAATTAAAAAAATTAATTTAACAAATTCGCAAATTATTGGATGGAAATCTAATTAAAAACTAGAAAAGGAATAAGGGAGAAAAGTACTATAGTGGCAAGAATTTAATCAAAGAACAACAAAAGGGTTAAAAAAAATATTACAGTATAAAAGATGTAATTAAATAAAAATAAAAGGTCTAAGTGTAAAAGTACTGTTATGCAGTAGCGTTTTTGCAGGCGTAGGTCTATGCTGTTTTGTTGTTTTTTTTTATTATTTTTAAATGGCAGGATAATAAAAGGGCATAATGGGAAAAATACTGTTATGGCAACAGTAATTCTCCCACACCCTTTTGATATATATAATAATTTTGAAAATTAGTTCAACTTATGAAAGTTTAATTTTAAGACTAAAAAAACATTTTGAATTAAAAAAATTTTTATTTTCAAAAATTTATTATTGAATATGATAAAAATATATGAAAATGATAGTTCGTGGTAGTTGTGCGTGATCGGCTGTTAGGTGTATATTTAGATATGTATTTTTTTTATAATAATTTTGATTTAAATATTTAATTTTTTTTAAAATAAGTTTGTAGAAGTTTGGAAAATATTTTTCTCTAAAAAGAAAGTTTTTTTTTTTCCAATATGACTTAATTTTTATTGATTAATTTTTCTTAAAATCAAAATACCTTTTAGAAAATAAGTTTAAATGGAGACTAAATTATAAATTGAAATGTAAAAATTATATGTGAAGGAAAAAAAAAAAACATAACTTCATAAATAAACGAATAGACTTGGGCCAGATATGGCCTGTCTAATAGACCCAACAGCCCACTCTCAGCCTAACCGCCAAGAGCCTACAATATATATATTATCCTAACAAAAGATAGAAAACTCTTCGAATCTGCCCTGCTCCTCTAAACCCTAACTCAAAAACTTATCGTAGCAGGAGCAGATCAACATTAGCAAAGATGAGACCAATTTTGATGAAAGGGCACGAAAGGCCCTTAACATTTTTGAAGTATAACAGAGAAGGGGATCTCTTGTTCTCCTGCGCCAAGGACCACACTCCCACCGTTTGGTTCGCCGACAACGGCGAGCGTTTGGGTACTTACCGCGGTCACAATGGCGCCGTTTGGTGCTGCGATGTCTCAAGTAAGTTCCCTTTCTTCTCTGCTATATATATCGTTTTAGATTGATTGATATTTTTTTTCGATATGAAATATGTTTCTTCAATCGGGTAAATTATTTATTTTGTGTAATTTTTTGAATATTTAGGAGATTCAATGCGCTTAATAACTGGGAGTGCGGACCAGACAGCCAAGCTCTGGAATGTTCAAACAGGGACTCAATTGTACTCTTTCAACTTTGATTCGCCTGCTAGAGCTGTGGATTTTTCAGTTGGCGATAAACTTGCTGTTATTACCACTGATCCATTTATGGAATTACCTTCTGCTATTCATGTAAAACGCATTGCAAGAGATCCTGCTGACCGTAAGTTGTTTTTATATGGTTATGTATATGCTTCAATTGCTGTTTTTATTTTACATGAAAGTTATATTGTTCTTATCTTCAGTAAAGATTTACTAGTGTACGACCCTAATAACTATTCAAGCAGGACGATGGGGAGTTTTGTTCTCTCTCGTTGCTGCATAAATTGTATACATATCAATGGGGCGATAACTTTGTGCTTAATCCAATCTTATAAAAACTTCAACTGAGAGCTCATGATCTGTGGTAAACATATTGGCTTCTGATTTTGGTCCTCATGCTGAGGCAGTTGGGCTGTTACATGTAACAATACCAAGTTCTTTCTGGCTTTAGTTCATATTCATTTTGTGGGCAATAAATTATTTGAAGTTGTTATTGTTCATTGTTTGGATGCAGTTGAAGTTCTGTTGTTTTCTTGATAGAATGTTTAGAAGTGATTTTGCAAGAGCATTTTAGAATTTGGGAAATAATTATTTAATTTTAGTTTGAAGAGGTAGTAAGAATAGGGAGTAGAATTATTATTCTGGAATATCAAGGCTGGGGAATAACATTAGTTATTATTTAAATCTTTTAGTTCCATAACTGAGGCCATCCTTATTTAAAATAGTTTCTTTTTGTTCTACACCAACTTGCATGCATCAGGCACTAACCCGCTTATATATTAATGAATTTATAAGTTTGTGTTAATGTAGATGCTGAATTGTTTACTAATGTTTGGATGTCCATATGACTCATCTCAGTTCTTTGTTGTTTATACTAGGAGGTCGTTGTTTATAGTGTTATGCTTATCTAAATTTGTAAATATATCATATTTTAGAGACTGGCGAATCTGTACTGATTCTCAAGGGTCCCCAGGGAAGAATTAACAGAGCTGTTTGGGGACCTTTGAACAGGACCATTATAAGTGCTGGAGAGGATGCTGTAATTCGCATATGGGATTCTGAGGTAACTATCTGTTTACTTGTGTAGTTGCTTTAGCAGTGAACCATGACTAAGATACTCCCAAATATTTAGGACAGCTCCAGGAAATGTCTTTTTAATTTATTTTTTTGGTGGATTATTTTTACAGACCTGGTTTAGAAGAGGCAAAAATGATGCACGTTATGTATGTTGAGTGTAATTGGTGAATGGATTGCAAGGTTTCTGATGTTCCATGCAATGAATTTGGATCTCAAATTTTATGGTTGCAAAAAAAGAAAGAAATATATTGATGACACTCACTTATAATGAAATTCTGCTCATGCCTATAAACCTCAATTTCCAAATACCATCTCTAAAATTAAATTTTATTCAATTGAAAATAATCTAATTGCTTTCAATCCCAAATGAACATAAAATATGACTTGAATCTAATTCAAATATATTATGGATGGCTCAAACTAGCCATATGACAATCTTAGAGCATGATTTTGAATGTATGATCTTTTGGCTGGCTCTTTTGGGAGCTTCTTGTGTTCCAAATCACCTAGTTCTTTTCATAAGAAGCAATTTGTATGATGCTTATATGGAGCATTGGAAAATTTGTTGTGTCATTGTGCATGTACATTTGCATGTCTGTGCAATGGCCCTTGTGAGTATTCTCCTGGTTTGGAAGTTTCATTTGCATTTGTCTCAAGATTTTGATCTTCATTAATGAGTTCTTGCTGCTTCATCTGAAGTTAAGTTTGAAGTTGTAATCTCCTGTCAATCTTGCAGACTGGAAAGCTTTTGAAAGAGTCAGATAAAGAAGTTGGGCATAAGAAGACGATAACATCACTTACAAAATCTTCTGATGGTTCACACTTTGTTACTGGTTCTCTAGATAAATCTGCAAAGGTAGATGTTCAATTATTTTATATCTTTTTGGACTTATGAATTTTCTTCTTGTCCTTCCTGGTATTTCTCTTTGTAAATTGAAGTTTACCTCGCTCTTATATTAACTAGTTTTCTGCAACTTTTAGCTATGGGACATCAGAACGTTGACTCTTATCAAGACCTATGTGACAGAACGTCCAGTCAATGCTGTTACTATGTCTCCACTTCTTGATCATGTAAGTGTAGATGGATTATTTGTCTTAGTGGTCAAGGCAGCTAAAATACAATGGTATTGGCCAAAACTTAGTTATACTGGTGTTTCGTTAAAGTGTAACCACAGTTTTGTTTGGTCAAAACCACTGTCTATGAAAAGCATAAAAATTGATGTATACCCTGATTTCAATTATTTCCAATTGGTGCAAAGGTTTCAGAGTAGACAATTTCTAACAGGTTTCTTTTACTGGATCCACTTGTGTTTTACTGATTGATGGCTTATTTTAATGATTAAATTGGTGTTGACTTATAAATTTTGATAACTATATCTTTTCTGTTTCACACAATCTTGCTCGAGCATAATTTCCTTTTTCTGCTACAGGTTGTGCTTGGAGGTGGTCAGGATGCTTCAGCTGTGACTACCACTGATCACCGTGCTGGGAAATTCGAAGCCAAATTCTATGACAAGGTTAACTTTGCATGCTGGTGATGTTTCTTTATGCTTTCTAGGTTTATGACTGGGCAATCTTTTGAATGCATTTTCTTTGCATTTCCATGTTTAGATTCTTCAAGAAGAAATTGGAGGCGTGAAAGGTCATTTTGGACCTATAAATGCTTTGGCTTTCAACCCTGATGGGAAAAGGTATGCTTTCCTCTTTTTGTATGTTATATACTTCGAAAATTAGTTTGTTCAATTTCAGGGTCGGAGTGTCATCATTGAGATTTCATTTTTTCCCCCTCCATGTTTCAAATGTTAGCCATGATCTATGCCTGAAATAGGGTTTTCTAAAACTGAACTATAAAACCAAACTGTTAATACATTTTATTTTCCATTCTATAGTTTCTGTATCCACAAGAATACATGTAAAACTAAAACACGAACTAAACTACTATGATATATACCGAGAGAGAGAATTATTGTTATAAAGTTCTTAATAAACATACATTAACCGGAGATGTTGATGTTGAACCATTTCAGTTAGCTTAAATGTTGTATGACTTGTATATTGTGCTTCTGGTTTTGCAGCTTCTCAAGCGGAGGTGAAGATGGGTACGTGAGGTTACATCATTTCGATCCAGATTACTTCAACATTAAGATTTAAATTTGGCAGACATGTGTATTAGATAACTATGTATCAGAAGGAGGAAAAGAATCAACTTTGGAGAGAGATGGAAAGGGATTTTGGTTTTTGTATGTTGAAGGAGCTTAGTGTGACAAAATACTTTGTAACACCAATTGTTTAGAGAGTCCTTATTTTAGTACAATACTTAGATAATGAAGCTAATTGTTTTTTTAATTTTTTAGACCGAGTATATTTGAATCTACAACTTTATTAGAAATGAATAATCTCTTGTTATAAAAAAATTTTCTTATATTTTACAAAAGTCAACTTCATGTTAATGGGGTGTTATGTGCATGTGGTTTTATAATATTCTAAAATATCATCGGCTGTGACTTGATTACATGATAGAATTTTCTTAGGGTTATCTTAAAATCTCGTATTTTTGTGTTTAATATGATCAAATCGATTGGAAATATGATAAAATGAATATGAGGGAAGGGTCTGCAATTTTTTGTGCTTGTATTTTTGTGTTATCATGCTAAAATCTAAATTTGCGAAGTTCATTGTCTACCTGCATCATTAGATCATAAAATATTATATTTTGGCATTCCAATTGAAATTATAATTTTTTGAAATTATAATTTTGTGGGGTCATATAAACTATTCATGATCGATAATACGAGTAGAAATCTCGAGAGTACTTCTTATATTACAATACTTGGATATGGAGATGTTTCCTTGATGAAGCTAATTGTTTCTTTAAATTTTTCGGATCTACAACTTTATTAGAATTGAAGAATCTCTTGTTGTAAAAGATTTCTATTATATTTTGCAATAAGTCTCAGTTTCAAGTTAATTCGGTTTTATGTGCATGTGATTTTGTAATATTCTAAAATATCATCAGCTGTAATTTTCTGAAAGCTCGTATCTTTTAGTTTATATACTGGAATTGTTTGAAATTGATAAAATGAATGCGATGGAAGAGTTTGTATTTTGTAAATTGTATTTTTGTGTATGAAATCTTCATTTATGAGCTTTCTTATCTACCTGCATTGTTAAATCCATAATTTTATATTTTGGCAATGCCCATTGAAGTTATAATTTTATTGGTCTTATACATTATTCGTGACTGATAATATTAGCAGAAATCTCGAGTCTTATACACCAAATTTTTACAATGTCTATTAGCTCAATTTGGCTCGCTGAAAATGCCATTTGCATGGGAAGGTAAAATTTGTTGACATGGCTAAAGGACATTAGTCCGCATAAGAAAATTACTCATATGCCCTTCTTTTACCCAAAATTACCTAGGGTTTAATTTCTCCAACCCGACTCTCTTTTTTTTTCACCGTCTCTTTTTACACCGTTGTTGAAGACAAGGTTATGCTTCTGACAGGATCAACAAAACTGCCTTGTCTGGTGAGTTTTGTTCTTATATATATAATTATTAACATTAGTTGAGCAATACACTAATTGAACTTTATTTCATGTGTAGAATTTGATTGCAGGGGGCAGTGACACCTCCACAATCACACTGTCATGGATGATTTCACTGTTGTTGAACAAGAAGGATGCGTTGAAGAAGGGACGATGAGAAGAAAAGTACAGGTTAGTCGGGGAAGAAAGACAGTGAACAAATCAGATATTAACAAGTTAAACTATCCAACTAGTTGGCCGTGATAATGGAGGTTATGGAGCTTATGCTAGTGTAGAGAGAGGGTGAAAGTGATAAATTTTGTACAGAAGATATATTGTCCTAGAAGTCGAGCATTGCTCTAACTTCTGTTTGTTTTTTTAATCATTATATGCTATTTTTGTGTTCCATCTGATTATTGGTAAATGAAAGACATGTTACTATTAGCAGAGGTATAACCTCCATCGATGACAAGATTATGTGCTGTTATGAACCTGGATTCTTCACTGGCAAGAAACAATGCAGCCTGAGCTACATCTTCTACACTCGCACATTTCCCCCGCAAAAGACTTCCACTTTCCCCCACAATCTTGCTCACTTCTTCAGGCTGCATGTCCTCTTTCCCCAGTATCCTTCTATACGCATTAACAAGCATATCCGAAGGAACCCCATGAGGCGAAATGCAATTAACTCGAATTCCATACACGCCTAACTCACAAGCACTGCTCTTCATCAATCCAAGGATAGCCTCTTTCGACGATGTGTAGGGATGTGACCCTAATCCTCCCATTATAGCTGCAGAGCTCGAAGTACATATGATGCAACCCTCAGTTCGAGCTTTGATCATAGCTGCCGCAGCGTGCTTGATCCCGTGAAAAATTCCACCCACATTAACTGAGAATAAGTTTTTTACTTGCTGCATATCGAGATTGGTTATGCTTCCACCAGGACCTGCAATACCAGCATTATTGAACATGATATCTATTTTGCCTTTCCAAGCCAATGCAAGATTAATAGCTGCTTCTACATCAGCTTCATTAACGACATTACAATGAATATATTTTCCTCCTATTGAATCAGCTAAACTGCCACCCAATTCGTCGAGGATATCAGCAATAACAACACTAGCCCCATTTTCTGCAAATGTTTTTGCTGTCGCCGCCCCAATCCCTCTTGCTCCGCCAGTTATAACAGCAACTTTGCCCCTCAACCTAGCAATGGAATCCAATCATCTTGTGAAGATTAATTAATTAAATTTCAACTAATTAAGTTCTATAAAGCAAGGTTATGGAGATAACTAGAGGAACAAACCTCTTTGTTGATTGCCCCTGGACATCTTCATGCATATGAATCTGTGTCTCCATTGCTATTTTTTAGAATGTATGTTAGAAACTGAAGGGTGTTTATATATGCAAATAAGGGTAGTTAAATAATATATTAAAGGTTTAACTAATCTTGAAAGAAGCAAAGTGGTGCTCCTGGAGAGGCTTTTAATTTACTCTTACATGCTCTTTTCATTCATTATAACAACCTGCTAACTATAAGCTAGCAGTTTACATGAAATTATGTATCTATTTAAGTTTTATTTTCTTTCTAATTGTGCATGATCTAATACTCTCTGATTATTTTATCCTGAATCAAATAAAATTATATTTTGTTGATAATTAGAAATAGAGAGATCAACCATCAATGGCAAAAGAGTGACAGTACCTGAAGATAAAATTCACCTGATAAAGTTGAAAAATTAAAAATAAAAATGAATTACTTTTTTTTTCTGAAAAATCAAAGAAAAATAAGCAATAAGAATTCCTATAGAGAAACAAAATAACTCGAGATTATAGTATGAGTAGGTTTATTATGGCTTGGACTTAATCCGAGAATAAGTAGAATTTGAGCCGAGCTATATTGAACTTAAAATCAGCTCAAAATGTATATTTGAGCTTAAATTCGGTTTAAACATATGAGCTTAAATTTAAGCTTGAAAACCAAATTCTAACTAGGCTCATATAAATTTATAGTTGAAAATAATTTTTACTTTAACTTGATTTATTTTTTATTAATAAATGAGCTTGATAAATAGGTTTAAATTCAGTTCACTAAGCTTAATAAATGAGAAGGAAATTTGACTCTTTTAATGTCCAAAGAATAACTTAGAGCAATCTGATACAATTTTTTTTTTCAAAAAATAGAAATAAATTATTTGAAAAAATTAAAATAAATTTATTTATTTGTGTTAATTATATAACAAATATGGAAAATGGGAAAATACACCAAATGACCATAGAAATGTAAGCTAGAACACCGCGACATAAAAGCCATAAAACCAAAAGCTTAATCATTTAGAACACGCCCAATAGCAACCAATAACCCAAAAACCACAATCAATTAGCATATAGAGGGATTAGAGACTGAGGCCAGAGCTGCGAAATTGTCTTTGAAACCAAAAAGGATTTGCGGAGGCAATCGATTATGGAAGTCCAAGGATCATCAAAGCCAATGATAGCAACACAAGCAGAGATGGTGGAGGCAAAGGTCCCTATCCCGTACAGAGACCAATGCGCTCACCTTCTGATCCCACTCAACAAGTGCCGCCAGGCCGAGTTTTATCTCCCATGGAAATGCGAAAACGAACGCCACTCTTACGAGAAGTGTGAGTACGAGCTTCTCATGGAGAGAATGCTTCAGATGCAAAAGATCCGCGAAGAGGAGGCTAAGCTCAAACAAGCCCAGAAACAGGGAGGGTCTATTCCTCTCATCCCTAAAACTGCCAATGCCTAGCTGCAAAAAGCAACAAGTTTTTATCTTTCCTTTGTTTCTTTTGTGGTAAGTATTTTTTTCTTAGATTTTGGTCTTATGTTTGTTTTTCTGGTTCTGTGCGATCTTTGATGGGTTGTTGAAAATTTGGGGATTTTTGGATGGTGGGTTAGGTTTTGATGTTATTGGATTTTAGGCAGTCCGTTTAATTAAAGATTTGTTCTTTAATTATAGTTTTTCTGAATTTCAGGTCTTGCTTGGTCTAGGTTTTGATTGAGAATTTGATGTTTAGGATTTTTTAATTGTTTAATTAACTAAATTTTCCATGAATATGATTCTTTTTGTGGTTTATTGGATTTGGAAACCATTAGTTGTGCAGCGTGTTTAACATTTGCCCTTTTATTGTTTGGGATTCTGCTGCTGGATATTCTTAGAGGGGTTATTGGTTGATTAGCGTATTGCTTGAATTTCTAATGTTCTCTTTGTGGATCTTAATTTATGAATCATGGATATATTTACTCTATCTTGCAGCGTGAAATGTTTGAAGCTCCTCTGTTTTGTTCTGTTTACAAATCGATTTTGGTGTATGGTAATAGAACTACCTTTGATTGAAATTATCTTCGCAAAATTTAGAGGTTGTTTCTTTTTGGTCCTTTAGTTGTTTGACGGTATAGTGCAATTAGGGCTTGACGAAAATCTCAGTCTTGGGAAACTTATATATCTCTTGGTATACGATCATCTAGATATCCATTCAGAAGAGATTCAAACTATTTTTGATCAAATACTGAACTTCTGGTGGTTGTTAGTAATTTAGGATTTTTGGTCCATATTAATTTGTAAGTAACTTTTGGAGTCTGTTCTTTTTTCCCTAGTCGATTACTTGATAGCTGATCGATTGTGATTTTGGTTGGTTCTAAAGTGAAGCTCAAATGGTTAAATTTCTCCTGCTGATAATGAATAATAATATGAAAGGAGTCCAGGTTTTAATGTAGTACGTCACATGATTGGATTGCTAATGTAGATCAGCTAGTTCAAAGTTATTATATGTTTTTTGGGAATGCTCAGGATAATTTATTCTATTGCATAAGTTTTTGAAACATAAAAAATAAATTATGGTGGGAGCTATCTTCCTTCTTATTGAGAAACCCACCTTTCGGATTAGGAAGTGGTTAGTAATTACTAAAATCCAGGTGGTTGATGTAAATATTGAAAAGGGGTGCCTTTTTCTTGCAAGAAACTACAAAGGGAAGGATTAGCAAAAAGAGCATTTAATTGCTTGTATAAATTCTGGATGAGAACTATATCGCATTTCATACCACTAACTTTAGACTTGAACCACTGGCATCCATTCTAATGTGTGTCTCTGAAACCCAACCAAAAACAGAAGAAGAAAGAATTTTTTAACTATTCTGAGCTTCCTTGTTTCATTTGCAGTTGAGAACTAATGAGAAAATTTTACTCAGCATTTTATGATTTTCTTCAGGACTCTCTTGCTAGTATCTTTTCCAGTAGGTTGAATATACTAAAACAGTCACAAGCTATTGGGTATGGTAATTTTTAGCCAGGCACATTACCTTAAAGATTCCCATCTATTTTTTACCAATTTAATCCCATCCACTTCTCATCATTAAAACAATATGATTATACAATCTCTTTGTATTCCTTCCCCTTTCTATGTTCCATTTGCTTCTCATTAAGAGACTGGACCAAAGGGGATCATTGATGGTTCATTTCTGCATTTTTCTATTTTTAAATAATGAGGACTGCCCAAGTTTTGCGTTTAGCTGGTCCTTTGTCTTATTTCTTCAAAACGTAACTTCACACTATTTTCCAGTAAACAAAAATATAGGGAATTGTTAATTTTTGTATATTTGGCATGGAAAAACATTTGTCTTGTTTAAACACTTTTTTTGCTCAGCATGTTTTTGATTGCATTTTTCCCAAAAATGAACACATGCATATGCTTTTCAAAGGAAGTGCCTCCCTATTTTCATTTGCATGCAGGTGAAGGCAGTGTTTTGGTGTCGAGATGTGAAGTTTCAGGCACTATTTCTATGATATAATTGCACCTATGTACCTATCAATTTGAATTTTGGATCAAAATTTGTTGTGTAAATTTAGTTCAAGAATGTTATGACCAGCAATTCAGAATCCTCTGTCCCCCTCTTCTAATCCCTATAGTGTGAAACATGCACCCTTCCTTTTAAAGAGCTTATTTATCTAATTGCTTTAACAACCATGTGACAAGCTGCTTCAATTTCCAAAGTTCTAGTAACCATGCTTATGGGGACTCCCAAGTTTAAGTCAAAGGCCATTTTGTCTTCCCTGTATATTAATAGAGCAGTCTAATATGAAATGGGTACAAAAAAAATAATTAATTTGAGTTGTTTGTTCATTTGTACTTCATTTAATGGAGAAATTAAACTCAGAACAATATTAACTTACCTGGAATTGAATATTTCTAATGTCCAACTGAAAGTGAATAAGTCCAATATATTCATTTGTCATATTTGACATCTGCACTCAATGTCCTTACATTTTAAAAATCATTTTGAATTTTGAATACTTATCTTTGTAAATTATTCAACTATTGAAATGTTTTGGAATGGCGACTGTGTGTGTGCATGCATGTGAGATTACACCTTGTAGCTCAAACTTCAGCAGATGCAGTTGATTGTTGCTTAGTGTCAATTGCTGTAATATAGTAGTTAAATGGAAATTTGTTTATAACACAGGTGAAGGCATAATCTATGGCAGAACCTTCTTTGCACAATAATGGAAATGGTTATACACTTGGGACACATCTGCTGAAAGATGTGTGCAAGCACCTTAATGACAATCGGCGATGGGTAAAACGGAAAATTAATGGCAGCAATAATGAATGTGTTGCTAGTTTAGCTGTTGATATGGATTAGAAAGATAATTGTTGCATCTAATAGTAGTTCATAATGCAGTTTTTGTTGCTTGCTTTTACTTTGTACTGAATGTTTTACTTTGCTCTGTGTTGTGGCCTGACATTGATGCAAATTTCTAACATGCAGCTTTCAAAATGGATCTTCTAATGGATGGATGTGGCCACTTTTGGTGGGAAGTTGTTTGGGACTGTTTATTAAGAGGCGCATGATGTAACAGACTCCTCATACTTTCTTGCTCATTTGTCAGTTGTGAAACATTGTTCAAGTTTATGGAATAAATTCCTTACTGGCATTGAAATTCCTTTTTTCTTTTTTAGCATCCTTTTATAAGATATGAATGTGGACATGACTAATAATATCACTATGGCTATGTTCAAACAGTAATTAATGGCATGTGCAGTAGCTTCTTCAACATCTGTCTAGGAGCCTGGCTCCCTTTCTGATCCATTGATGATATGTAGTCTGTGTTTCATTCATAAAATCAAATGCATTTGTAATTTAGTGTTTACGTTAAAAATGCAATCCATTATATTTCGTTATAGCGTATTAAATATGAAATCATAGTATGCTATTGCTAGACCTGTAATTTAGTTTTTTTTTTTTTTTTTTTAAGAGAAGAATTATCATATATTATCTCAAGGAAAAATAATCATCAAACAGTCTGGCACTGAGTCCCAAATTTTTTTCTTTTTTAGGGCATCCCTTTTATAAGATATGAATGTGGACAATGACTAATAATATACTATGGCTATGTTCAAACAGTAAATTAATGGGCATGTGCAGTAGCTTCTTCATCTTCAAACATCTGTCTAGAGCCTGGTCCCTTTCTTGATCCATTGATGATATGTTAGTCTGTGTTTCAATTCATAAAATCAAATGCATTTGTAATTTAGTGTTACGTTAAAAATGCAAATCATTATATTTCGTTATAGCGTATTAAATATGAAACATAGTATGCTATTGCTAGACCTGTAATTTAGTTTTTTTTTTTTTTTTTTTTTTGAAAGGAATGAATTATCATATATTATCCTCTTTTTTTTTTGAAAGAGAAGAATTATCATATATTATCTCAAGGAAAAATAATCATCAAACAGTCTGGCACTGAGTCCCAAATATGAACACGATTAAAACGATAGGACGATGAGCATCTATATTATCTTGTCTTCGAATCCAATGAACTTTGACTAGTGGAATGGAGGCTAATAACAAAATACAATCAGAAATAACTATACTCAATTCACTCATATCTCTAATTTTTGACGAAAGAATATTAAAAATACTCTATTAGAATAGTACCTGCACCTTGAATATGCCTAGCTATAAACTGTAAAGTGAATCGCAGGGTCAAACCTTTTACCATAAGTGGAGAGGGTTTACCTTCGTAGAAGCTTGAAATAGCGCACAAAAAGTATCCTTCATTATCTTCAAAAATGGCCTCCATACCGACCAATCGTATATTAGAAAAAACAGCAGCATCCACGTGGTAAGTCCACTCTCCCAGATCAGTAATCGCAGCTGTTACTTGCGAAATTTGTACCTGTAATTTAGTATTATAATGTGATCGGATCATTAAGTAACAAAATTTTTTTTTATTAAAATTACTTTCGTTTGGGCCTTTTTTTTTGGCTTCCCATTTTCAATTATTGTTCTTGACCCATGCGTATTCCACTGCAAAATTCTGGTCCGCTGTATGATTGGATTTGTAATATTAATTTCTTCAAGACACTAATTTCTTCTCCTTGACCTTTTGATAGATAAAAATAAATAAATAAATAAAACTAGGCAATTCTATGCAATTTCTCAATTCTTCGTTAATGGCAAAATCATTCAATATCTTGAGTCATGTGAACGTAGGCATTGAAGATATGGATAAGGTTTCTTCTTATTCTCCTGGTTAATTCCATAGCAATCGTTATTTTTTGCTACGCTGGTGTTCTTTTTCCCTTTCAAGATAAATTATTTCTAGATTAAACATGAAGTAAAATCTGATATGGACTAATATATTATTAGTGAGAAAACTCGAACCTAAAATCCCTCGCTCCTCGGATTAGTGCAGAAATAACCAGACCACATTTAATTGGTTTATTTCAGTATATATGTAAGTTTTGAAGAATTAATAAATTGACTCCATGAAGTTATAGTTGATCTTAGAGCTATGAAATCTCAAATTCAAATCCACGTAAGAATCAAATTAATAAAAAAAATAAAATTTAAATCCATGTGTTGGTTATTTCGATTATTATTGACTCTATGAACAATAATTAAAAAAAAAAAAATCTTAAGTTCATATTCATGTTCTAAATATAAAACTATTATTATATTTTTGAGATTATGAGAATTTATAAATTCTTCCATCTAAAACCTAAAGTGTGAAATAAATTCACATAATTTAAAAATTCTAAACAATAGACTACAAAAGTTGACAGTTTTACAAGGTGATGGGCTTTAGGTATTCCTCTATCTAATTATTTCAAACTTTTCACACCTAACTCATAGAAGAGACAAAATTTGCACGTGCCTTTCACGCTAATCCGCAGTAGTTGGTGCCCTTTGCTCACTTTCTTTCCTTTTCCATTTCCACACTTTATTAAAGCAAACTTGTAAAGGTTAAATAACATTTTTGGCTAAAGAACATTTTTGAATTCAATCTTTGAGTCAAAATGGAATAATTCAATTTTCACACACTCACAAAAATCAAACTATTATAATATAAAAACCCATGTGGACGTGGGAATAAACATGATTAGAGCATAATTAATTCTAACAAAATTATTAAATATAATTATATGACTTTCTTCCATTTTGTTCAACTGTCTTCGTCTTGGTTGATCCTTGTTAGGTTATTATAATAAGAAGCTACAAAATATATATTTATATGGATATAAACCTTCACTACAAAAACACTACTGCTAGTATCGATAATTTATAATATTTTCCATTTCTTGTCTTTTTGAATAATATTAATTGCTAAGCAATTAAGCATTAGCTTGACTATTTATGTATAATATTAGTTAATTAATTAATTAATTTTGGTGTTTAAGGTATGTATATGTGTTTATATTATATAAATATAGTTTGCTTTTGAAACTTATAGAATAATTATTCTTGATTTCCCATGAAAATAATATTTTATTGGAAGAAAAAGGTTCAAGAATTGGTGAGTGATAAAGGAGGAGTAAACCACTTAGAATATTGTATACGAGTAAGGGACACGACAAAGCACTGATAAGAAATTTGGAATTGAAGTATGAGAAAGGTGAATTCTTCTTGTATATTTTATCTACCCATTTATACGTATGGTTTTTATACGTGCCATACGCTTAACGTATAGTTTTTATACGTGCCATACCCTTAAATTAGAGTGATATTCAAATAAAGTTTGACGACTTTAAATTTTAAACTTCTGACTTTATAAATAAAATTCATCTGATAATGCAATTTGCTCCTATTGATTCAAATGTATATTATTAATCCCATATTGATAATAATCATATGTGAGATTTTCTTTTTCTTTTTTTTTTTTTTTTTGAAATGTTTGAATTTATTCAATCAAGAAGTGGCACCAAATGTGAACATTGAGTCAAATAATATAAATAGATAAAATGGCATAGGAATGATAAATGTTGAAGTGCTAATGGTGGCTTGTCAGCTAATAATGCATTTCGCGTAGCAGTTTTATTTACGTGCATGATCCAAGACAAGAAAAATGCGATCAGGACAGGGAAAAAAAAAAAAAGAAAAAAGACACATATTACAAAATTGAGGTTGTAATATTGAAACACCTAATTCCAATCTTTGAGGATCAAAAGTCAAGAAATGGTGGGTCCTGCTTCTTCAATCACCATTCATATATTCCCTGGATTAATCTGAATTCAATTGAGAATGTGCAATCTTTATTTTATTATTAACTTTAATTAATCCATTGCTCAACCAGTCCACAATTCCACTTTCCTTTCTGTTAATATATAATTTTCCCATTCCTGTCCAACCTTTGAAAAAACAGAAAGAAACCAACTTATGCATACCCAAAACATATGATTAATGAGTATTTTTCAGATAATTTCCAAACTGAATTTTCTTATTAAATAATATTAATAATACATTGACAGAAGAGGGGATAGGAGGTAATCATTTTTTTTTAATTTGGCTTTCTAAATTTTTATTTTTTTTATTTTTGGCCCTCTTTGTTTTTTAGGCTAGCTCTGTTGCTGTATGCATGTATTATTAAAATTGAAATTTCATGATTTTGATAAAAAATTATTAATTTTCTACTTTCTATGTTCTTTAAAGATATATACCGCCCCATTTTTCTGTGTCTGAAATAGTAAGTAACCGGTTTGTGAATAGTATCATCGGTCCGAGAATAAATATTATTTTGGTTCGGAAAAATTACTATGTATGTTTAATATTTTTTTTAATATAATTGAAGTATGTAATTATAAATTATTTTGGTGTATATTATTTTGGGTTTCGGAAGAATAAATATTATTTTGGTTCGGAAAAATTACTATGTATGTTTAATATTTTTTTTAATATAATTGAAGTATGTAATTATAAATTATTTTGGTGTATATATTTGGAGATAAGAATCAGACTTATTAAATGATTGAATATGAAATATTTGAAGTCAGTTGATATGATTAGTTCATGAAGACTTGACAGATATAATGAATGCAATTAATTGATGGATCTAAAATACTATTGAGGATTTATTCAGTTATGAAAAAATAAAAGTGTTGTTATGTTATAATGATTATTTGGAGATGTTGAAAGTTTAGAGTTTAATTGGAAGTATTTTGTGTTCACATGTTCGGCGAGCTGCAGAGCCATGACATATACTTCTACAATCAACGAGAATCGGTAGGTAGCAATAATTCAAACTTTTTATGTAAAAGAACAGACGTTAGATTATTACAGATGAAAAAAGATCTTCACGGACGAGTTTAGATATTTGATTGATCCACTTACTTCTATTTTGTCAGTATTAATCACTGCCGAGCAAATTACATCTAATCAATACACTTGGAGAAAACCTATGTTATAAAAAAACCATAAGAAATATACTTCCACAATATACAATAAATTAATGAAGCAACGTGCATAGATTCTTAAATACACGAAATTAAATAATAATTTTAGAAGTGAGAAATAATAAATAAATTCTTTAAAAAGTTGATAATTCAACCAGCACTAAATAATTATTTTAGTAGATAAAAACAAAAGGCAATGTGGATGACAACTTTTCTTGTAGATGGGATTTGAAAGAATGCCAAAAATTGAAGAGGAGAATGTCATATCAAACTTGAAAGCTTTGCTCAAAATTCAAAAGCACATTTTGTCTGGCATACAGATGTTGACAAATTAATAGTTTATTAATTACCAATAAATATTTTCTTTTTATGTAAGTCTTTGAAAATTAATTAATGCAATAAAAATAGTATTCCAACTGCAAGGAATTCTTGGATGCAATGTATGCCAAATTGCCATTGGCAATTGGAAAGGGAAACTTCTACTACTTCCGTATTATATAAGTTTTGGAATGTTGAAAATCATACATCTAATCCATTATTTCAGAAAAACAAAAAACAAAAGAAATTCAAAAAAATAACACGTGATTTTCAATTTCAGTGCAGTTGAAATAGGAATTTTTTGACAACTGAGAGAATTGTCTATTCCTATTAGTGTATAATCAGTCCATAAAATAATAATAATAATTAGGATGTAATTATTTGAGTTTGTCAAAGGTTGATTTTACGTACATGCCCAAATTAAAGAATATATATACACAAGAAAAAAAAAATCATTCGTGTGATTTAATTCCAAATTACAACTTTTTAATAATACGAGAAATGAAATCTAATTGCTTGCTCACTAATATATATATTCGAAGTTTTCTTATTTTTTTAATAAATATGATTTAATCAAACCGATTATATACATGATTGGATTGAATAGATTTGATTTAATTTTTAATATTTTTAATTAAAAAAGGGGAAAAAATATAAAAAAAAACCAAAATCTTTTGTTTGTATAATTCGGGGAGTGGGGCAGAGATGAAGCAAAATTGTATCCAGTGCATAATTAATATTGCATGATGACCCAGAAAGCTCTTCAATCAATAAAAGTAAACACAATTATTCAAACTTTCTACCTAATTCAATGCCTTGAGATTGAAAAGTCAATCTGGTGGGAACCTTTCTTCAATGATTGTTAATTCCCTAGTATGAATTTTTTTTTTTTTTTTTTTTTTCCTAGTATTGAATTTTTTATTTTTTTTTTTTTTTTTTTTTTATAAATTTCCATCAAGCATATCCCCATGCATTTTTTTCTCATTCCATTATTCTTTTGTAGCTTTCATTGAAATGTAATTTATATTTAGAATATTCAAAGAATGAATTCCTTCCTCTTAATTAGCTTCATTCTTGAAAAATTTAATCAAATTATAAATAAATGAAATCTTAATTATCCCATGAAAATTCAAAATCATTACTCTCTATTCTTAAAAAAGAAAAATGTAAATTTGTTGATTCGATTCTTGTTATAACTTATTCCCAACTACCCAAAACTGGCATGTATCATATTTCAAAGCTGGTGAGTCCTTTGGTTAATCTTATTATTTGCATGACAGAAAGGAATTAATAAAGGGAAACATTGGATGCTATATAGTTGAAATATTAGGTTTGAAATAAAGATTATGCATTTTGGTCAAAACAGACATGGGTCAGAATAAAGATTATAGTTCCTAATAGGGCAAAATAGGTGAAATTAACCACAACTAACAAAATTAATTAAATGTATATAGACATGTATATTAGGTTTAAAAGTAGAAAAGAAACAAAAAATTATGAATTATTATGAGCAAAAAGTGTCTTAAAAACTGCATTATGTCTCTGAATTGTGTAATGTCTCTTTCAGGGTTTACTGTTATTGGATTTTATGACCTTGAGTCGAGGTGAAGATGTGGAAATCGTGGAGGTCGTTTTGGATGACTTCTTTTTGACAAACAAAACAATTACTTAGCTTTCTTTAAGTGAATGTCAAACTTTATTATTGTGGCAGGTTATTTTTTGCAAAACATGTCACATGGGGTACGTTAGGATCTGCCATGGAGATCATTGCACATTGAACTTTTTTTTTTTTTTTTTTTTTTTTTTTTTTTTTTTTTTTTTTTTGATGCGGAAGACTCGACTCAGGAATGGGTCATGCCAAATACCGACTCAATCGCCCCTCTTTTTTTTTTTTTTTTTTTTTTTTTTGATGCGGAAGACTCGACTCAGGATGGGTCATCCAAATACCGACTCAATCCCCTCTAGTTTGCAAAATCATAATATGCATTTTGAATTTGAATTATCATAGGGAATGACTTGAGTTTTAATCTCAAGTATGCATGCAATGATGCACATGTGAAACTAGGCATACATATCAGGTGCAAATGCAATAATAATTAGACAATTTGATCTTAAATACGAGTTACGGCAAATAAACGAAACTATCTATCCACTTTTCCGCGATCTATTATACATTTAAAGTTGTGAATTTTAATAATATTATATATTTATATGTCGATAATAATTTATCGTAAAGAATTCAAATGCGAAATATTTGAACACTCGTAGAAGTAAAAATACCAACTACCGTTTCAATGGACGATAGACATGTTTTGTACTCTTGTTCTAAAATGAGTTTCCGGATGTATAGAATAACTCGTGTTAAAAAATGAAAATAATGAAAAAGTAGTTTATACGTATTTTAATGCATGCATAAAATATTATCGTCGAATAGAATATTAATAACAGTAGATCCCGTCCCGCCAACCTGAAACCGAATCCGTTGCATTTATAATGATATCAAAGCAAGGGCAAAATAGGCATAAGATGTGATGGACTATTCACATTTCATTCATACATATACACGCATAAACACGCAGTCTACGTCACGAACTCTCTTTAGCTCGGCGATTTGACGAGACTCGTCATAAATAAAAAAGACAACACCACCCCTTCCTCCTCTCCCTACGTATTTCTCTAGGATACAGTAATGTACAGAATTGACTCAAATCGATTTGGTTTAATTTAATTTTTTGAGATTTAACAGTTATTTAAGGAAAAATTAATTATAGTAATGGAATTATAATACAGGGATTAGATGGTGTAATTTTGAAAACTGAAATCCTTTATTAGGATGAAAGCAGATATTTGCAAAATTTGCAGATATTTCGATGCTGAAGAAATTAAATCCAGAAAATTAATCCCTGCAGCACATGGCCAAAAAATGTCCGGCGTCCTCGAAGCCGCCCCAGCCCTAATATTTATTTTTATTTAAATTTGAAGGGAAATATTTGTGGACGTCTAAGAAGAAAAAGGAAAGTGTTTCAGAATACAATAAATGGAAAGGTGCATTTGGTTTGGATTTTTTCTGTTTTGCTCCCTATAAGCTATCAATTGAATCATTCCATTTGTGCAGGAATTTCCATCATTCCCTTTTCTTTCTCTGCCATTTTCCTATCGTCATCATTATTGCAAGCGCCAACATCCAAACTGTTTTTTTCTTCGTCTATTTTCATTTCTTCTCTCTCCTTGGCTTGCGTTCTTGTCCTTGCATTGTGTCCTCTCCTTCTTCTCAGGCATTTTTCCATTCTTTTCTTTTTTTTTTATTTTTAAAAAAAGATGAAGTAAATTCACCATGAAATGAAATCGATTACTTCTTGTTTTTTCTGTCTCATGGCTGTTCTCCTATAAATTTTTCATTTATGGTTTCTCGTCGTACTACTTCCTTTTTATTACCCTTATGGCTTTTTTTTTCTAATTTTCAACAATTTATAATTTAAATATAGTATTGAGATTATCCAAAAATTGAAGTAAGAGTGAAAATTTGCATTTAGGTTAAACATTCAAAAGAAATAAATGAGGTACTCTCTTTTTTTTTTTCTTGTCTTATAATTCCATTGAAGTCCATGAGAAATTTATTTTTGAATTTCATAATTTCGACATAAATTATATATATTTGATTGAAAATTAATATATAGATTTAAATTTAATGATACAAGAAAAGAAATAAAATAATTTCTATTTTTTAAAATATAAATCATTTAAGATTTTGCATCAAAATTAAGAAAATAATTAATTATCTTAAATTATAATAAAATTAAGAGTAATTTAATTAAATTATTATTAATTTCAAAATTAATAATAACTTGTAAAATTAGTTATTGTATTTAATATAAATAAGAAAAAAATTTTAAAAATTATTTATTACTTCTTAAAAAACATAAATAACTACAATCATATATCCAAATATCACAATATATTACTCAAAAAAAATTGAATCTGCTTGTTCAAACTGTATCATAATTTAATCTCTTAAATAATAATTTAATATTTTGCTTAAAATTCTATATTGATTATATTATTTTCTACGTTTTTACAATTCTCTTAATTAGAAAGATAATTTGATTATTTTTTTCAATAGATGACATAGCATGAGACAAAAGATAGGAGAACCTGCAAATCCCGAAATATCATATTAACACCCACCTGGGTGTCTCGCAGGGCCAAATGACACGTAAAAGGCCAGGATGTAAGATTAGCCAACCTATCACCACAATCGTTGGTTGACACGTGTATACTAGGCCCCACTTTTACTGTTGTTTTTCCCTCTCATCTGATTGATTTGGATTCGATTTATATCTACCGATGCGCTTGACCAGACGTGATGGGATTGGTTCACATCACGAATGCCAAGTCAAACTATCCAACACACAACCTCACTGGATCTTTCATTTCATAGCAAAACCAATTTTATACTATGACTATTTTGCATTCTATACCTTCTTATTTTCCACCGGTTGGAAATATTCAAAGCTTCTAATCCCTAAAAAGTTGACTTTTGTTCGAGTGCAACGTAACCCCGTGCAGTTTGATATTATTTTTTATTTGATTACTTTTTTTATTTTAATTTTTTCCAAAAATATTAAGAATGTGAAATAATAACCTGCATTAATTATGTAATATTTTATAAAAAAATTATGTAAAATTTTCTGTAATTTTTTATAAATTATCGATTTTTCCAAATAATATCATAAAAAATTAAGCTAGTAATTTTAAAGATTAGTGCTATCTTAAAAAATTTTGTTTCTTATACATGTTGATGAAGTTTAAATTCTTTTGCTATATAATAAAAGAGAGATGCTTTAATTCTTTGGTTTTTGATATTTTTTTAAGATCAAGTGTTGTTTGGTTAACTTGATTTATAATTTTAAATAAAAATTATAAAAATTTCTAATTTTAAGATATTTTTATACCCTTTTACATATTATTTAAATTTCAATAATGATAAAATTCTCTTAAAAAATGAACCAATTAGCTCTATTATATTTATCTCTTTATTACATCGAAGGATATAAAAAATAAGAGACTTCTTTTAAATTGAATATTCAGCGAATGTTTGGTAAATTAATTATTTTAATAATTATTAAATTTTTTATTAATTGTTAATGATTTTATAAGAGTAATGTTTTATAATTTATTTTTAAAATTCTAAATATGAGTAGAAACGTAACGTTAATAAATATTATAAATAATAATTTGAATGAGTTAAATAACTGAACACTGTGATAAAAAGGCGTGGCGGAACAAGGCTGTTATTTATAATTCGTAATATTAAATTGACACTAATAAAAATCATATTTAATTCTCGGAGATTGAGAAATATTATTGAAATAAGTAAATAAATAGAATGTTATCAATTTTGGATTTAGAAAAGACCAACCAGGAGGCTAAAATATCCCTAGCCAAGTCCAATCACATCACATCACAAAACATTAGCAAACCCTATCTATAGACCTACCACATCAGATCACTGCTTCTTGCTTCCAAAGTAAACGCATTCGGTTTCAAAACCAAACCATCTCAACTCAAGTATATATTCCATTCGAATCACGCGCTTGGAATGTGGCAGAAGAACTAACACATGCGGCGCGTGATAAAGAGGAACGATTTAAGTGCGCGTATCCCGAGGAGTAGAGTAGAATAGTACAGAGTAATGATAATTCCCTACGGTGACAGCACATAACGTTATTCTTTGAGAGAGAGAGAGAGAGAGAGAGAGAGAGTACCTGCGAAGGGCACACTGCCATTTTAGTAAATGCCATTTTGTCTTTGCCATGACCAGATAAAATAGAAAATGGGCCATTTTTTAATTATATCAAACTTTGGGGGGCATTGTTACTATTTCTCTATTCACTGTCCTAATTTTCTTTCTTCTTTTTTTTTTTTTCTAAAAAAAAAAATTTCTCGTCTTTTTATCTCTGAAAAATAGGCTTTGTTTTTAAATATCAACTTGGGCCCTTCATATCAAACGAATTTTTTTATTTTTTGAAATTAAAAAATTATCTTGACAAATTATCCTATTGAAGGTTTAGCTTATGATACTAAAAATTAAATTGTTAGATGTGACTATGGAAAACCGCATGAATAATGTCGTGCCAATTTTTTTTTTTTTAATAAGAAAACCAAATGGACTAAAGTGTCAAAAATATATAATAAAAATACTTATAAATATAATTTTTATTAAGCAAATGAAATTTATTAATTTTTCTAATAATAAGCAACTTATAGTAAAGTTCTAAATTTCAAAACCTTCTATATATATAGATGACAACTGTAAATTGATGATCATTTTTGTCAATCTTTCGTGTTTTAATTAGGGATTGCAATACATGAATTCAACATTTACAATTTAATTCAACCAACCATTTATTATCCATGCATGAATTTTTCTTTGTCATTGAACAACTCTACAAAATTACAAGAATCTATTATCTATGACCTTCATTCTCTTCTAAACGGTGAAGTTAATTTAGACATTTGCTTGCACAAACCAAACTTCAAAACCCATTGTTTAGTCCTTTTCAAGACTGGCAATGTCGGACAACACGGTGTGTGTAACAATCTAATTCTGTTCAAATTGTTATTGAACTCTTAATTATAGGAGATAAGAACGATTATTAGATTATACTGAACAACTTAAAGACTGAACAGTTAGGTGGAATAAACCGAATAACTAAGTAAGACTGAATAATATTCTGTATCCATTTGAATAAAAGTAACGATCAATCAAAATAATCAATAAATGTCATTAATTATCGAGATCATTCTCAATGATCATGATTGAAACTCTTACTATAAATTTATATTTTCAATTACAATAAGAAACGTATTATAAAAACTCCTATAGTGTCCCATAGGAGGAGGCCTTATCAGCTGAATAGCAATTTCACTATTCTCTCGAGCTTTATGAATTTTGCCTCTATTAATAGGAAATTTAATTTTTTTAATGAATAATTCAATTAAAATGTTTGTAATTTCTATTAGGAGGCCTCGATCAACATTGATACATTTCATTAATTTCTGGAAAAATATATTTCCTTATTATTTGGAATATGTATGCAAAGAAGAGGTGGCTAATTTTGCACGCTTTTTTTTTTAATTTAAGATTAAATTTATAATCGAATTCTGAAAAAGAAAAACGTGTGTGTGTGGATGTGGCCGATATATCATTTTCATAGACTCGTTAAAAAAAAAAAAAAAAATTACATATAGATTATATAATCTAAACTGTTGGTCCCAATTTCCATTTACCAACACTAACACGAGGTGCTTTCCATATATTGGGAGACAATTGCACATATCTAGCGTCCGGGAGGAGTAAAAAGCTAAGTGTTCATTTTCGTAATTTATCACAAGAAGAACGTTATTTATTTTAACTAATTATATAAAATTATTTGAATTTCTACAACCTCATTTTAAAAATATATTTAACTTTTTTTTTCAAAAAGCACACATGACAAGCATAAATGGGGTAAATAATATACATCAATCAAATTTATAAGTTAAATTGACTTGGTCTAATTTATTTTTTTTTAATTAGATTATTCAAGTTAATTAATTATATTCGATTTATGATCTTAAGTAATTTTAATTTTTAATCTTTGATTCGCTTAAAAACATTTGTAGTACAGAGATTTTAATCCGAGAATATTTCTCATATCAATGAAAATTCCAATTAGATCATTAATAATTGGATAACTAACTTATTTAGTTATTTAAATATATTAACTAATGTGTTTTTAGGAGAAGATTAACTAGTGTGATTAATATAGGAATAGGTGAATAGTATAAATTGTTGAAAATGGTACGAGTGTTTCAACAGTCGGCACCGTCTGTCAAAGTCTTGCGCCCACATTCTGCTAGTACATACACCCTACGTGCCTGCCTATGCTAAGCATTTAATAGATCCTTTTTTATCATTTTATTTATTCTTTTTCAATAATAAAAAACAAAATATTAGAAAACTTGAAAACGTGATTGATTTGATTAGGAATTTCAGAATTCCAAATTCCAATTCCAAACGCGGATAATACATACTCTTTCTTCACCGTCGTCCGCTTCTTGACGTGATCTTCTTGCTCACCATCTGGCCGTTGATATTTCCAGGGATACGTGCCGGTTTTTTGTAGGAAGTGAATGGACGGTCTGGATTTTGTTGCGAGATTTTGTTTTTACTGTGGGACCAGTTTGAGGCTCTCGTGTCTTTTCTTGCCAGAATAGTTGACTTTCAATTTTCTTGACGTGAAATTTGATTTACTACAGTTTTTTTATAAAAGGGGCACGCCTGGCCGTAGCGCTGTACAATATAAAAGATATGTTTTTGGTAGGTCGATGTAAATTAAAAACTACCACTAACTTTTTTATTGCTGATATTTATTTTCTTTTTCTAAAATAGCAATACGATGTTCATCAATTTATTACTTGCATAAGTAAAACTATTAAACACGATCGAGTTTGAATCTTGAAATCCAAAACTATAATAGCAGGAATTAAAAAATATAGAGTTAAATTTAAAATCATCATTATTACGATCTCAATTAAAATATAATTAGCGAAAAGAAAATTTAATCTTCGTAAATGTATAAATTAATAAAAAATTATTGCACAAAAAATCATAACTCAATTATTGAAGGTATAATTGAGACCTCCAAATTCAAACATTACATTTAGAAAATAAATGCAAACTATATATAACTAAAAATTAAAATATTTTTAAATAAATTATATTTATGACATAGAAGAACTTAAAAATTTCTTCCTCTTTACTAATTAGATTTTATAGAAAAATCTTTGGATTTAACTCTTTCAACACCTCATATATGTATACATGAGAAAAGAAAAAATATACATAGAGAAAAACTTAAGAGCAATAAAGTGATTGAAGTGGACAAATGGAAATATTAGAGAAAATAAAACTTATAATATCGTAATATATTTATAACTTTTTAATTTCATATGTCCTATAAATCATTCAGATTATAAAAAGATTATATAAAATTTGATATCGAAAATTTTCATTATTATATAAATTGATATTTGATGTATACTTACAAATTAAAATTTAAATACGTTAATAAGGATTAATGATTTATAAAAATACATAATAATGCAATGTATGTATCCATTGCTATTTAATGCAATCTTAAAAATTAAAATTAAAAATTTAAGCACATTAATGTGGATTAATGATTTATAAAAATAAATATGCATATACACACACATTATGACAGTAACACACATGTACTATTTTTGTTCTATAATATTTGTCACGTTTAGAATTTCTCATCTTTTAAGAAAATTATTTATTTTGTCTAAGTTATAATAAATTATTGAGTAAATTGACTATATTACTCTTAATTTAGTATTAATTATCTAAGAAACTCGTTAAATTGAAGTAATAATTATTGGTTATATACGAAGGATAAATATAAAAAAAAATATCCTTAAAACTATAAATGTGACAAATATTATGAAACGGAAATAGTATTTATTATTGAGAAATACTTGTCTAGACCAAGTATATAATTTCAACTATAAATCAAATCAATAAAAATAAAAATTTTTTAAAAAATTATTCTTATTTTATCATTTTCTTCTTAATGTAAGATCAGAAATATTATATTTTAATAAAAAATTTCATTTTTATTATTTTAATTTATGGATGAGAAGTTTATCCCCGTTACATTGCATAGTTCTTTTGCCACATAATGTCCAAACAAAAATAAAATTAGTAAGTAAGAAAAATGTGTATAGAAGAAAGTAACAGTCTAACAGGGGTGAAAAGGTGATAAGAAAACGGAGTTCCCCCTGGAAACGATGCAGTCAAGATTGAAGACTGAAGAAGGGTGTCCCAACTCCCAAATGACACCGCGACCATAATTTTCTAATTTGGAAACAGGAAAAAAAAAAAAAGAAAAAAGAAGAGGAAAAGAAAAGAAATCTTCATGGGCATTTTGTGATCATGACGACGTTGGCGTATTATAGGATTTTATGTAAGAGAGAGAGATATATAGAGAGAGAAAACACAGGTCAAAGCAAAGCAGTTGGTTGGTGTGTTGTTATATTATATAGAGCATATAATGATTTTCGGTGAAGAAGAAGATCAGAAACTCGTGATTATCAGAATTCTCTTTTAATTCTCTCTCTCTCTCTCTCTCTCTGCAAACAGCAAAAGAGAGGGTAGAAACAGAACTGAACCAGACGCAGCAGGCAGATATTATCAGTCCTCCTTAAGGAATTTACAGCAACGTCTCTTCCTTTTCTCGTGATCTTTTTTCTCTTTCTCTGTATCTCTCTCTCTCAAAACCAAGAAAAAAAAAAAAAAAGGAAAAACCCTTTGGGTACACTTATAAGTACCTTTCTCTTTCTTTATTTCTTGTTTATGAGCCACTCCTTTTGAAGCCTCCTTCGCCTGCTTGTGTTGTTACTAGTGTTACTGTTGCTTAAAAATTACCTTAGCTTGACAGTTCCAAGAAATTTGATGGAATAAGAAAAACAAGTTTTTTTTGAGGAGGAAAGTCGATCAAGTGTGTTTGGACGGTGAGAAACCATTAAAGGAAAGGTCTTTAAGAGGAAAATTTGCTTTCCTTTGAATACCAAGTTGGATTTTTTGATAAGTAAAATATGGGTAGTTGTGGAAGAAGTGGAACTGTTAGACAATATATAAGATCAAAAGTTCCTCGCTTGAGATGGACTCCTGAGCTTCATCACTGCTTTGTTCATGCTATTGAAAGGCTTGGTGGCCAAGACAGTAAGTCTTTTAGATTTAAATATGCTTTAATTTGATTGTTTAGTTTATTCATCTCTTGTAATATTTTTATTTTTTGTTTCTTCACCTCCAATTTTTGTAATTATATGTAGAAGCCACTCCTAAGCTTGTTCTTCAGTTGATGGATGTCAAAGGACTAACCATTTCACACGTCAAAAGCCATCTCCAGGTCTTTATTTTTTTTAACCCATTTTTTAAAAACTTCTGGTCTTTCTTTCTTTTTATTTTAATTTTTCTTACATGGTTTGATTTGTGTTGACCAGATGTATAGAAGTATGAGAAGTGATCTGGGCAAACAAGGTATGTATCTAAAAGGATTTACTGGTGTTTCTTTATATAAAGACCACCTTAAAGCTCTTCATGTTTCAAATCTGCATCAGGTTCTGAATCATCCATCGTTGTTAGTGTATATGCATTAGTGGCAGACTTTGTGTTATACTTTCCTCTAATGGTTCTTATCCGCCGTTCAGAATCAAAGATTTTGAATTTCACATGTAAACGCATGTTTTGGAAAAGAAGTAGCTGTAGGAGCCTCACTTCATTTATTATATATCTCTCTCTCTTTCACACACACACACACACACACATATATATGTATATATACACTCGAGTATTTTTATGCCAAATTAGTTGAGAACAGAATAATCTTGCATCCCTTTCAGATCTTCTAATATTAGTATTTCTGATGAAACCCACAGGAAAACCCAATTGCCAATCTAGCTGTTCTTGATGTTCTTTTGCATCGAACCCATGTTAAATGCAATAGACCTACTTGCCATTACTCTCTCCTCTTAAATTCTATCAAAAGACTCATCTACTAGTGTCATAAAAGGCCTATGTTTAATTCTTTAACTTGAAAAATAATGTTTTTTCTTTTTTTGTGTGTTTTCTTTGTTTGACAGATAGGAATTCTTCCCTCCAAAGAAGACAATCTTTTGATGATGGATGTTGCGTTGATGAAGTAAAACCCATTGAAGAATCAGATTCTCACTTCATCTACAGTACAACTCTCCCTTCAAAAAGGTCAGCTTATATTATTAAAGTAAATATATAATATATAGTTGAAGAAAAAAACAAAAGAATATTTGCAGTGTTTTATGTATGTATGTATATATATATATATACGATCTTTTCTTTTCAACTCTCGCTCCTCTTTTATCTTCTTTTTCAAGTTCTTTTTGTTTGATTTCTCTTTTTCTGCAGATCAAGAATCGAGACGAGGAGTTCAATCTCTGATAAAAACCTGCAATGCAGCCAAGGAATATGTGAGACAGCAATGAATCCGTACTTTCTTGATGATTATATGGGAATAAGAGAAGGTAATGGTAATGGTAGCAGTGGTGGTGGTTTCAGATGCGAGCAGACTCATTCTAAACCCAAATCAACAGGCTTCTCTCTGCCACAAGATCTTTACAGCCTCAACTCTTTCAAATATGCAGTGCAAGAATCTGATTTTCTAAAGGTACATCAGAAAAATAAAAACCCTTTTCTTTTCTTTCTTTCTTTTCAGTTTGTAGACAGTCTTTTTAACTGGGGTTGAGTGTAATGTTGGTATTTGTTTTTACCTTTTCGAGTTTCAACCAATTAGTCATGTTGTAAGGTGTGGCCTTTCTTTGCAGTTTCCAGTTAACCACTCTTATGACCAGTTGAAGGTTTGGAATATATCCATGTACTTTTTAGGTCAACCTGTTAGAGGCTATGTCATCCCTTTGGTTGCAAAAGTGTTTTCATTTTACAGCTTTAATTTAGGTAAAGTTACTGTTCAGTGTGGTATCTCCTGCCTGTTACGGCGAGGACTTGGACTTTACACACTTTCTCAATGAGCTATTTATCTTTATTTCTTTTATTTCCTTATATAGTGGCGTAAAAATAATTAATAAATTCTCTCTCTCTCTCTCTCTTTTTTGTTTTTCTTGAAGATTTGTTTCTTAACTGGGTTTCAAAAGCCTACTTTACTTGCTGCTGCTTTTTCAAATATGAACTTTTGACATTTTCTATACTTGCAGCTTGTTTTTCAACTTTTAGGTTATTATTTTCCAAGAGACTTCTTGTTTTGGGTTTTTTTAACTTTTTTGTTTGTGCAATTGGTTTTTTTTGGATTGATTAGTGCTTTCGTAGAAATTTATTATTAGAAACTAAATTAATTTTATTAATTTTAAGCTGTACAATATCTAGATATTACCAGCTACTTAATTTTCTTACACTAAAAAATCTTATAAATCTAAATTTGTAGGGTTTCTTAATCTGCATAACTAATAATTTTCCCTAGGCTGCCTTCCAGAAAATGATAGTATAGGCAGAAACTCTTACATTCTGTGGTCCAATGTTATTACTATTCCTATTACTATTATACATGGGGACCTCTTTTTTATAGGGAACGGAAGACAGAATGGAAATTCAAAATACTTATTTATTGATGTAGGAGAATACAGACACTACTGTAAATCCTACTCTTCTTAAAGGTGTCAGTACCGTACCGTTCGGTCTTATCGAATTACTGGACTGCCCCAACTAAATTTATAGCTGCAAGTATCAACTACGTATTTTGTATTTGGCATGTTCTGATTGTTAAGAATCTCAAATTCTTCAAATACCAAAAGGGTGCTAATTGGTTATTACTGAACTTTTAGTACTTTGTGTCGCAGATTGCAAAGCTAGATCATTCGAAATGTAAGTCAGATGCAGAAATTTGCAAACCTGATGAGGCTACTGGAAGTGGAAGAGCCCAAGAAGAGGAAGGTGGTGGCTGCTGTGAGTTGTCGTTATCGCTGTCATTGCCACATCTTCCATCACAGAGAAGTAATGCATCTTCGACAAGCGAGATAAGCGAGGCAGTCTCATCATATTCTGCATTGAAAGACTGTTCGGGATCTTCTACTGGAAAACGTAGTATTAACTTAGACCTTTCTATTGCTCTTTGTGGTACCTAATGTTCTTCGTGTAAAGAGAATTCAAATCTGTTTTTGTTGTTGAAGTTCTATCTTTTTCAGTGTTTTTGGGAATATTTTATTAGTTCATTTTTTTAAAAAAAATTTTTGATTAGATTTTAATTTTTAGCCATTGTTATTCATTAATTTCTCCCTTTGGTATAGCTTTGAGTCTTGCTTTATATGACATTTTAAAGCCACGAAAATATTGAATTTGCATGTGGAAAATGATCATGTATAAGGTCCTTGATAATTACTACTTGCTACGAAAGGCTTTTTAGTATATTTATTGAGCGGAAGTCATGGAAATTGATTGTCTCATGTTGACTCCAACATCTCCTGTGATGCTTATTTATTGCGGTTCATCCACTTGCAAGAGCATTTGGATAGAGATAAAATGGCATATTTAGACTCCGACTGCGGTTCCATTAATCAATGAAAAATACATTTTTCAAGATTAGAGTATTTTTGACCATCAACTAAAAAAAAAAAAAAAGAAAAATGCGTTCCATATCACATGGGAAAAATACCCATTTTTCAAGATTAGAGTATTTTTGGACCATCAACTAAAAAAAAAAAAAAAGTAAAATGAGAACAATTTTTAAAAATCTTTTACTGGACTCGTTAAAAATTATCAACTAAAAAAAAAAAAAAAGTAAAATGAGAACAATTTTTAAAAATCTTTTACTGTGAGCTGTTAAAATTATCTGTATAAATACGGAGAATGAAAAGTATAATGTTAAATCCTCTTATCTGAGACGAGAAGTATAATATTAATACAGATACGGAGATTGAGAAATATAATATTAAATTTCTCAGACTCTAAAAATTTTGATTAATTTATCAAGTGAGTGATGTTAAATTGAATGGGAAAAATAAATCGACTATAATATGCAAATATCTGATATCAAAGATATATGGCAAGTCACCTAAAGCCAGTCGTGTTATCTTTGAGGGTCTTATTACAATATTAAGGGACAAAAGTTTCGAACGTCTAAGAATAATAATTTCCATACATCCATGGCTGAATGCCTCTAAGACACATAATCTCCCCTTATGGGAAATCTCACACTGAGGAGATGGGCGTAATAAGCTTTAACTCTATAGTGTCCGTAGAGCTTCTCCTCTACGGAGACACCAACTCCTCTTTCTTGAGTATAATGCTCCCATCATAGGTATAATTTGTCTATTACAGGAGAAAACTTAGTATTAGTACTATATATATATATATATATATATAGTCTTTAGCTTACCATTTCTTTTACAGTATTAGATACACTCGAGCGTTTTGATTAAACTCTTCTCGTGGAAATTTTGGATTATCCATAAAGATTACTGTTAAAGTGATCTGCAAAGAACTTGACTCCTGCATAGCTATGCTCCTTGTAGAAACCGAATGTATCAATGCATTACTGGTTATCTAATAATAGCAAGTGTAGAGTCTATTGTGGAATGAAGGTGATTTTCGTTTGTTGAATGAAGGTAGTACCGTAGTAGTAAGGTAGTAAATCATCCAACCTGGTTATCACTTATGAGTTGTTTGAGGCTTAGCGGAAAAAAAAAAATTATTTTAATAAATTTAATTAGTAAAGTTTGAATTTGAACTATAAATTATAAATAAACAAAATTCGAGATTCATTTGGCTCATTTATAAATTAGTTATAGTCCAATTATCGATTATGGAAATGATGAGTCTTCACGCTAAATAGTCAAAATTTTTACTAGATATAAGGAGTGAATTTTTCAATAAATATGCATTGAAAACAGTTTTAATATTAAAAATGTGTAATTATAGAAAATAATTTTCTTAAAAAATAGAAAATAGAAAATGACAAACCGTGTTCACTTGTTAATTATGAATATGCATGGTTTAATTTTAAGCATTAATTATATAATTATTTAATTTTTGTTTAATATTGTAATTATTAATTTTAAGCACCTTTTGTGTTTAATTATTTATGGAAATGATTTATATCTTTTGAACAAGATACCAACTTTTCTGTTAATTTTGATGGAAAGTGAATAAAATAATTCTTTTGGTAGGATATTTAATTCAAGAGAAGTATGTGATTTTACCTGTTAATTATGTCTTCCTTTCAATTTATTTCAAATAAAAAAAATATCCTCCTTTGAATGATTGCCGGTAGGCCTTAGGCTTTTAGCCATACTTCCATTTTAGTAATTGTTTTTCAATATAAAATAACCTGAAAACCCAAATTTTCAAAGAAAGTTACTTCTCCTCCTTCAACTCTGATTACCTTCCAATGTAAATAAATAAAGACTCAATGACGCTTTTTCAATCAAAAGGCGTAAGCATGACCATTCAATTTTAAGTACTGTAGTTTTAGCAATCCAGTTCATTGAATTATGGCAAATGGTAAATTCTTTGTTAAATGTTGGGAATGGGAATTCAACTCCAAAAGCCTTGGTCCCACTCCCAGGTACCTCATATATCCAAATAACAAAATAATTAGAAAAACGAGATTTAATTACCAAAGGCCAAGGAATAGGAATTCCTGCAGAAAATAATAGTTAGATGTCAACAAGAGCAGAGAATAAAAGGTGATCGTGTGTGTTTTTGAGTCTTTATCTGCTGACTATTGATCGACACGAAAGTTCCTGCTACTTTTTGTTTAACTTCAACTCTTTCCATTCTTTGCATTGGCATCAGAAACCAATGGCTTAATGCAGAGTCTTGGCTTTACACTAATGAGGTTTTGAGGAAGAACAGTGACGGCTGCGAATAATGACCCGTTGGGCACTCCAGAAAGAGGCAGCAACTCAACAAGAATGGAAAGCTGTCAGATTTTTTATTGTAGTTAGACCAAAGGATAAATAAGACAGGCAAAAAGAAATTTATAATTTTTTGAAATGTGGAAACATTCTTGCCTCTGGAGATTTGAGATCAACATATGAATCTGCTACAACATCTTTAACTGCAGATGCCACAACCTCAAAGCATTTGTTCCGGTCCAACAAAGAACACAAATTTGAATCTTTTGATGTATCTTTTACAGCTTTTGCTGTTGTCTCTTCAATACCTCTTCTGTTGTACCCAACTGCAAACTACAGATCAAAGGATTAAACATAGCCAATGCATAAATTTGCAGCAGAGCAGCATAAACTAGCAATTTTTTTTCTCAAGATAAATCCACATTCATAGTTGCTCTGATTCAAGACGCTCATGGAAGAGAGATAAATTGTTCGATTGGATACAAAATTAAATTCCAGCTTCTTATTTCATTCAACATCAATGTAGTAAGGATTTTTCATATTTGGAAGCAAGGCAAACAATGGATAGAATGCTAGAACCTTTTGATGCATTCATTTTTCTCTTTCCCCAACCCCTTCGTTCTGTCTTTCTATGTAGAAAATCTGTCGAATAAATATGAGCCATCCAATGAGCACATAGAAAAAATTTCAGTGGCAGGCATGTCTTGTAAGTCATTTCATTCACAATGAGCAAAGAGAGCAATGGAGATTGGATTTGGAATGCAGGTTTAACAGTTTCTTCAACTAATTTAATACTAATATACTGCACACAGCATCGCTCAAACATCTGCAGTGACTACAAAATAAAACTTTTACCTTCACAGGTCGTGCCAGGTTGTTTGCTTTGTCATTCATGAATTGAAGAACAAGCTTTGATACGACTACTCGCAGTTCCTTTTCATCTAGATGACAAGTAGCTTGGATAGGGAGAATGCGATGACACCACCTGCATCAATTAATTGCTAGTTCAAATTAGATCACATAATTGTATAAAAGAAAAATGCAGGCACCATAGACTTAATATAGAAAATTGATTATATTATAATGTTAATATATATATGGCAATTAGCAACTTGTATATGATGTAATCCAGAAACATAAAATATAAAAAAGAGTTGTTCTAATTTAATTCTTGATTTGATAATTTAGATTTTCATGGGATTTTTTGCATGCTAGGAAACTTGTATTTTATTATTCATTAAGAGTTTATTTTTATTTAGGAATTTATTATATTTTAATTTTCCCTTCTTTTTAACTTGTATAAAATCCTAATAGAATAAGGAATAATCTTTAGATCTCTAAAAATGCCTATGTAGCATAGTATTCTTAAGCTTTATATTGCAGTCTTGTCTAAGTGTTATTCACATATGCACATATTATATACATTTGAAGATGTTATCATCTCACAACATGTGATCAAATGCAAATCACAAACATGGAGAAAAGGTTCATGATGCGATAAAAAGGATAACAAGCTATATTTGATACATAACATTTTTTAAAGATAAAGGAAGGAACTGACTGTTGGATGACACATAGTATCATCTGTTGAGGAGATGGACAGCAACATCGCAGATGAATAACAAATATGAATACCAGAGAAAGTATCACATTTTAACGACATCTAGTTGAAGAAATGTGAGCACATACAAACATACAAAGAAGGAACAAGTTCACATTTATTGAAGATCTTCACAAAACCATGCTTTTCGTAAGAAAAGACAACAAAAATCTACCAGTCATGTTGATAACATACAGAGGTGACTTTAAACTCCCAGAATTGAGACGCTGAAAAATATTTGATAAAATGTCCACAGTGCTGGGGGAATTTTCTCCAACAAAGGTCAGAAGGAGCAAACCGCTCCTTGTCAACTTGACCAGAGAAAGTGCAAAACTTCTTTCTTCCATTGAATCTGTCTCTTTTGCAAGCCCATCTATCATCAGGATATACAAGTGATATCACAAAATGAAAAAAATCCAACAACTCATGAAGATTGATTCATATTCATAACTCCCATTTTCTTGGTTAAAATACTTTTACCTTTACCATCATTAATGCTCTTGCCTTTCTTGCCTTCAGCACATGTCCCACCTATTTGATCAATTGATATTTTCCTTCTCTTAGTGCTTTGGCTGGCACTACAGCTTTCCAAACATTCAGGGGTCCCACAGTTATGGGACGCAATATACTGCAAAATAGCGCAAACTCAAAGTATTAATATTGAAAGAAAAATATATTTCCAAGAAGTGATATCTTTCAAGGCCAGTAGTTATATTTCAGAAGAAACTCCAAAAGGACAAAAAGAAAGTGTACTTCAGTCCTCATCTAATTCATCAAGCAAATTGCCAAGGGAGCTGAACAAGTTAAAAGGGTCGACATTTTTTCCCTGTTGAACTGAACCCAAACCATGTGCAAGAAAAAGTAACACTATCACTTCCTCGGAATGATAAAATTACATTTTCATTGAAGTTGTAAGCGCCCTCTCAACATTCTAATAATTGGAAAACTTGCCATCCCAACCATGAGATTGCAAAATGCTACTGATCAACACTAAAGAAACACCAAAATAAGCTAAATGGCACTGTTAAGCCATGCATTCTACCAAAGAAATTGAAAAACACCTAAATAAGCTAAATGGCACTGTTAAGCCATGCATTCTACCAAAGAAATTGAAAAACACCTAAATAAGCTAAATGGCACTGTTAAGCCATGCATTCAAATAAGCTAAATGGCACTGTTAAGCCATGCATTCTACCAAAGAAATTGAAAAACACCTAAATAAGCTAAATGGCACTGTTAAGCCATGCATTCTACCAAAGAAATTGAACTGGACAAAATCTCCTTTCAGGGTAGCAGCAGCACCAGCTGCACCACTATCAAACAAATTGGTTTCAGACTTGCAACTTCCTGATAACTTCTAGACAAAAAAAAATGTTCAAATGAAAAACTGAAGTTCAATCATCTAACAATAAAGGTATGGTATCACGTGCAAACTGTAAATATGATAATCAAAATCACTTAAACTTTCTAACCTGATGAAACATAAAGGCAAAGATAAATCAGGGCAACATGAATTAATGAATATCAAATACACTTTCCCGTAAGCCAAAGAGTCTGCTATTGTTGTCATCGGAGAAATAGCTTAAAGGTTAGTTTCCAACTTAGATACCAACCTCCTAAATCAAGCAATATATGAACCATCATACAAAATACAACATCGCAATCAAAGGAAAGAAAGAGTTCAAAACTCAAAATCTTAGCAGCAAGAAAATTACCTTTTCAAGGATAGACATTACTTCTTTAGTGGCACTTTTTTCCCTCTCTGATATAAGAACAAAAGAAACATTTTAGAACTCAAATTTCAATCTGGACAAAGAAACTGAAAATTAATGAAGAGGAACGAACATACTGATAGAGCAGGTGACAAGAAAGCCAGAGTGAGAGCGATTAAGAAAAGCAGAAGGTGCATTGTAATCAAAACGAGCTAAGTTTATGACTGCTGCATGTTGTTCCCATGGCTTCATTGTTTTTGTTTCGCTGTCCTTCTCTTGGTCTTTAAGCTCTTCTCTTTCTGCTGCTGCTTCTTTTTCATTTTGATTTTCTGATCTTGATTCTCTTTCCCCTTTCTTGGTTTCTTCTTGTTCTTCTTCAGCCATTGAGATGTCTTCTTTTACTTCAGTTTTCTATCGTCGAGCTTCCAGTTACAGAGACCTTTCAAAAACCCTTCTTCGCTTGGTTTTGGTGGAGCTGGGAGAGAATTACAGAGAGATAGTCCATCTTGGGCTTCTGATTACTGTTATAGCCCATTGGTTATTGGGCCTTATTTTTGTCGATGTGAGATATTGTCCCTACCCAATTGGAGAACTCTGCTTCAGCAAATTTGAATCGAAGGATATATTCTGAAATAATTTTTTATTACTTGAAATAATTTTAATGATATTATCAATTTTAATTGTTACAGGAAAAGGAAAAAATATTTTATTATTTTAAAGAATTTCAATGATATCACTAGTTTTATTAATTAATAAAAAAATTGAGGAACTACTTTAAAAAGTGAGATGAGACGTTTTCTTATCGAGTTTGAGTCCTGCATTTTTCCGCATTTTTTATTTTGTCTTTGCTCCTTTAGTGAGCTTGTCTGTTAATTCAAATTAATCAACCCAGTAATCTTTGGCTCGATAATTTAAAGAAAAGAAAACTGAAATTATTAGTATTTGAATAACATTACAAATTTTACTTATATTATTAATAACAAGGTATATTAAAAATGTGCTAAAGAATTAAAAATTGAGTTGTATTTTTGAAAAAGGAAAGTATTAGTAGAAAATCAAGGAATTAATTATATTTTCATAAAGAAAGGTCACGAGGCAAATTAATTTTAGCTATATTGATTTAAGTGGAAAGAACTCACATTCTTTAAGTAATATTAAAAATTAAATGTTTGACTTTCGATTTTTGTGAAGGTAAAAAGTCTAAGTTGGGATTGATTCTCTTTTATAGACCTCATTAGGCGGTCTTCCATGCTTCGCAATGCTACATAATATTTCATGATTTAAATTTAAATATTATCATGTAGAATTAAAAATTTGTATGCTAATTAAAGTGAAATATGATTCTTAAGATGATAGGTGAAGAAAAATAAAAAGACAAAAAAAAAAAATTCAAATTAAAATGGCTATGTCATCATTTTATTAGATTAAGGTACATGTAAAAACTGACATTAGTTATAAATATTTATTTTTAGTTATATTAAAATAAACTTAATGTTAAAAGTTTATCTCAAAATTAATGTGGCACATGCAAAAAATAACATTAGTTGCAAGTATTTATTTTTGCCTTTGTTGAGCCAAAATGCTTATAACTAATATATTTTTTCACTCCAACATCAATATAGACCAAATTTAATATTAAAATTTTATCTCAAAATTAATTTTTGTAAATTTTATTCCAAACACTCCTAACCTTCTAATATAGAACTAATTGAGAATTTAAAACTATACGCGAATTTTACGAGCCATTATGTTTAAATTAGAGAGTAGTCTTGAAAGAGTTACTATTCAAGAATTATGTTTAAAGTAATAAATTAGAGAGAGGCAAAGGTGGCATTTTTTCTCTCCAAAATCTTCAAATTTTTCTAGATAATTTAAAATCAAAGTACTTAAATTTTATATGGTTTCACTCTCTAAAGGGAGTGAGTGTCACATCAGCATTCATGATTCTCTTTGTAAAACTCGTAAAAAAAAAAATACTAAAAAACTATTATTTTTAAAGTTATAAAATCTATAAAATTCATAAATCGTAATAAAAAAGAACACAAAAAACTATTACGTTTAAAAGTCGTAGAACTCATAAATTAGAGAGAGTTAATTTTTAAAGAGCTATAGTATTTAAAATACATAAAAATTATAAGAGAATATCAAGACACGTTATGTTTAAAAGCCATAAATGGAGAGTATGAAGACATTAATTAATAGAGCAATAAAACTCAAATATAATTTTTTTGTTCAAAAACCTACAATTTTTCCTTAAATTAGTTATATTCAAATACTCAAATATTAGAGACTCTCTTTTAAAGGAAGTGTTATGTCAATATGTAATAAAAATCCATATTTTCCTTTATTATATATAATGATAATGATGATAATGATATAATAATATAATGGTGTGAGCAAGATTAAGCTTAGTCTAATGGACTAAAGACAATGCGGTATAAATAAAAAAAATAAAAAAAATTATTCCCTCCGTTCAATTAAGAAAAATTAGTTATTTTAGTTAAAAAATGTAAATTTGCGTGTACATTCTTATGATTAATATGATATATATTCATTAATAATGACATTAAAAACTGAAATTGATAAATAAAAATGCTATTTTTAGCAATTAATATTAAATAGGAATATAATAGAGATTTAATATACTAACTTATTAAAATAGTAAGTAGACACGAAAAAGAAGTATGTGTCTATCATGAATTAATTTAGAAAGCAATAAACAAATATATATAAAAAAAAAACTGTCGGTTAATTAGATAGTTACATCTCCCCATACATAAACCGGAAAAGGGAAGCGTCAGGATCCTCCCTCATTAATTATCATTATTGCTGAACTGCCGAACAGCAAACTGATATCTGATACACTCGCTCCCCAAAATCACCCTTATAGATCACAACGTCAATACTAATTAATAATCCATTTCAAATTTATATATCATATCGCCACTCTTTTTCTCTGTAACCGACTATAAATACCGCACTAAGCCATGCTGCCCGATGAATCGCGGACCATTGTTCAGATTGTACAACCACAGACGACCCTTGCCGGCCAGGCTACTCCGTTCAAGGCCAGTCTACAACTTCTCCGCCACCTTTAACATGTTGCCGGAATCCGCCATTCCTCGCGCCGTGCTCGTCTTTGCTGTTTTGTGTATTTCTTGTTTGCTTCTTTATCGAGCCGCCGATTCTCTTCGTTTCCTCTCATTTCCCTCCGGTTCCTCTGTTTCTTTCCCGCACATTTTCCCTTCTCTAGTTTTTGATAACGATTCTGTTCCTGTAAGTACATTTTTTACTCCTTTGATTAATTAGTATTAATTAAGTTTGAATTTAGCTCGTTAATGGCAAAATTATGGTTAGCGAATCCATATCCGTACATTTTAATGATTAGAAGGTGCTATTTAGCAAATATGAACTCTGAGGCGCACGATGGACAGCGGAATATCTTTGGTTTCTACTTTTTTTTTTTTTTTTTCAAAATTTGTTTTAATTTGGCGCACGTTAGTAAGTGAAGTAGTGTTAATTGTTAGTTATGGTCTATGGTTTTATAGCTCTAGATGTTTTATTGATTGTTGCTAATGTAGGTAAGAAATGAGCAAAAGCTTGAGAATGTATTGGAAGATGCAGCCATGGAAGATAAAACTGTTATTTTGACTACTTTAAACGAAGCATGGGCAGCCCCAAATTCAATTGTTGATCTCTTCTTGGCGAGCTTTAGAATAGGGGTGCATACTCGTAGGCTATTGAACCACTTAGTGATTATTGCATTGGATCAGAAGGCATATACACGCTGTATGGAATTGCATATTCATTGCTTTGCTCTTGTTACGGAGGGGATTGATTTTCGCAAGGAAGCTTACTTTATGACTCCTGCATATGTGAAGATGATGTGGAGAAGAATTGACTTCTTACGATCTGTTCTTGAGCTGGGTTATAATTTTGTTTTTACGGTAATCATCTCTTTTACACTTGTAATAGTTCATAATGGCATAATCGGACTTGATAACATGCATTAAATGGTTCTGTTCATCTCTATGATTCTTTTGCTTCTTTTAGCTATTATTTGAGGTATGATAATCATTGCAGTTTGAATTATTCACTTAAGAAACCACAAAAAAAGGGTTTTATTCAACTAGAAGAGCTGCAAATGGAGGATTTGAATACTAACTTTAGTTTTATTTGTTAGAATGGAGTTCATTACAATCTTTACTTGACTAGATTTATTAATCTGAAACATATTTGATTTGAATTTGTGATTATATCTTTTTTATACTTTTTGTCATTCATATATATATGCCTAGGAATCTTATTTACTGTTATGTACAAATATTTTCTTGTCAAATACTTTGTCCAAACTCAACATAAAGGTATTGGTTTGAAACATTTATGAACTGCCTTGTAAGTTATATAATTATGAATAAGCTGTTGTATATTCATAATTTGGTTGTAATTTGAACCCTGAGCTATGTGAAAATGACTGTATATGAATCACTGCCATTCAAGTCGCAAGTGAGATGCAAAATCATATTCGAATCATGGATTCCATACTTGTAAAGGAGAGGGGGAAGTTGGGGGGTTGTTACCAGCCTTTTCGACATTCCACTGTATTGATGCTGACATGTCTATAGACAATCATATGCATCTTGTCCTGATCCACTCAATTTCGCAAGATTATTTTTTGTATATCTAATATCAATTCTGTTCTTTCTCCAGGATGCTGATGTCATGTGGTTCAGGGATCCGTTTCCTCGGTTTTATTCAGATGCAGATTTCCAGATTGCGTGTGATCATTTCACAGGGAGTTCTGTTAATATCGAGAACAAACCCAATGGTGGGTTTAACTTTGTGAGATCCAATAACCGGTCAATAGAATTTTACAAGTTCTGGTACTCTTCTCGGGAGACTTATCCTGGTTATCATGATCAGGATGTACTTAATTTTATCAAGTTTGATTCATTTGTTGAGGATCTTGGATTAAAGATGAGATTCCTTGACACTGCTTACTTTGGTGGACTGTGTGAACCAAGCAAAGATTTAAGTTTAGTTTGTACAATGCATGCGAATTGCTGTTTTGGTTTGGATAGCAAGCTTCATGATCTTAGAGTTATGCTTCAAGATTGGATGCATTTTTTGTCTTTGCCACCGAGCATGAAGAGATCATTGATTGTGTCGTGGAGGGTCCCACAGAACTGCAGGTGTGATAACATTTTTATCTTGCCTTATCTGAATTTAAATTAATTTTGTGAACTTGCTTTTAAGATTCCATTATTTTGACCTTTTCTCCCCCTAAATGAATTTTGCTCTCTAAAAAACTTTTCAGTCTTGATTCCCTTCGGCGTTATGATTCTCCTAAGAATAGTAGTGTTCACCAAGGACTGCAAAAATGAGTGAAATTGATATGAAGTGGAGGAACTTTTGATCCTTGAGCAAAGTGAGAAGGTAAAGTTTTGGGCTATGATGCATGTCGGGATATCTTTCCTGTATGTTTGTATGCATGCATCCATAAATGTATAGATTCTTGAAGAATTAAATTCACTGAAATGGCAAAAGTATGTATGTTGGAATTGTACAAGCACACTAAAGATCAGGGCAAATAGTGGAAGACAAAATAGAAACAAGATAAGACTAAGTTTCAAAAAAAAAAAAAAAAAAAAAAAGGAATTGTACAAGCACACTTAAAGATCAGGGCAAAAGTGGAAGACAAAATAGAAACAAGAAATAAGACTTAAGTTTTCAAAAAAAAAAAAAAAAAAAAAAAGGACCTCCACAGAGTGCCATGTTTGAGGTTTGCCGTTCTCTAACCAATTGAGAGATGCCACAGGCTTCTGCCAAACATTGATTCTTTTATGTCATTTCCTTAAGTGTGATATTGTTAGGATCATTCAACTTCTTAAACGGCCTGAACTTCCTTGTGTTCTTTAAGTGTGAAGAACATATGAAGTCCCTACTCACTGATTTCTTGTGTTTTAGGTTTATCTTCTCCATTTCTAGCGGAAAAGAAATGCAACTCAAAGGTCTGGACTTATTTTTGGAAAACCAAAAAAAAGTTTATTCTGGTAATCAATTATTTGTTTGGAGCGTTGTAATTAATAAAAAAAAAAAAAAAAAAAAAAAAGGACTCCACAGAGTGCCATGTTTGAGGTTGCGTCTCTAACAATGAGAGATGGCCACAGGCTTCTGCCAAACATTGATTCTGTCATTTCCTTAAGTGTGATATGTTAGGATCATTCAACTTCTTAAACGCCTGAACTTCCTTGTGTTCTTTAAGTGTGAAGACATATGAAGTCCCTACTCACTGATTCTTGTGTTAGGTTTATGCTTCTCCATTTCTAGGGAAGAGATGCAACTCAAAGTTTGGACTTATTTTGGAAACCAAAAAAAGTTTATTCTGGTATCAATTATTTGTTGGAGCGTGTAATTAATTCCCCAGCCTTAAGAGTCTACACCTCTCTACCATGACAGCCTTAGCAACGTTGGTCTTCATACCTCGTATTCAGTGTCGTATCTTCTTAGGTCATGGGTCACTTGGAATATTGCTTAGTGATCTTTTTATAATGCTAATCTTTTAACCTGAGCTTATTGATCTTGATAGAGAAACATCAAATGATATTTAGGAAAATTGACTATGATAATAATTATATTTTTTTTATGTTGCATTTACAGATTTTTACATTGAAGTTGAACTTCATGAAGGAGATCCAAATATATTGTCTAATTCAGGTATCAACAGAATGGTGAAAGACAGGATTTTGAAGCAAAACTTTCCTCTAACTTTTTACTCTGAAACAAGCCAATCTAATTGGTAAGCCCATACATGTAAAAAATATTTGCGTTAATCATTGTGGAATATATTGGTAGAGTTTTGTTAATTACAAAGAATTCATGTGGCTATAGTATTCCTTCATTCTTATCAATGGTTTCAAATATTTTTTTGTCATTTGCTTTGGATTTTATGCATCTGCATTATGTCTGTTAGAAATAGCATCAAGTTGCTTTTTATTCATCTCTCCTAGAGTAACAAAAACAAGAAATAAAAAGACTCTTGTTCAGCTGAAATTATGTTTTGGTGGTTGTTCAAGCTGTCCTTAAATCTGTGAGAGGTAGGTAGTACCAAAAAGTCGTAGTCAGGTTTTTCTTTTTAGGCTATGGAGATGGCATCATTTGTGTGCTTGGCACTAGCAATCGGTGGTGACCCTTGAAATGATTTCGTAATGACTGTCGTTTTACGTTTCATATCCCTTGTATTCGACAACAGAATGGCTAAAGACGGAAAGAAAATGTGAACATCGAACGGTCATGGACAGCAATATTGGTGATCTTTCATTTATTTTCTCATATTTTATATAATTCAGCTTATATAATTGTCCTTCATTATCATTACTTTCGACGGTGAAAAGTGAAAACGATCCGTTTCACCTAAAATTTGTGGCTTTTTCAAGTTTTATCAATGGGTCGAAGGGCGTCGCTCTTCCCTATCCAATTGTTTTCTGACATGCTCATTAGTCATAACGGTAGGATGATGATTTAACAATACTGATAAGTGTTGACTAGTAAAAAAAAAACGAAAAAAGAAAAATGCTTTTGTACATTTGCTGCAATAAAATGTTAATGATTAGAAAAGAAAAATATGAATTTCAATTATCTCAAAATGAAGAGAATTATGGAAGTATAAAAATATTCAAAAATTCAAGAATTACACTCACTATGCATTTAGGTACTACTAATAAGTTTGTGATCTCATTATAAAAGTTAAAAATGCATGAAATATCTTTTATTTTTTTTCTTTTTAATATTGAAGAGGGAAATTCTATACCGGTGATATTTGAATCATTACTATTTTTGAATCATGATGTTATATTTTAAATATTTTCAATTAAATTTTGTAATTTAAATTAAAGCGAGTCACTGCCGTTTCACGCATGTGGAAAAAAAAAAAAAGTTTTATGCTAAATTAAATTTGAAATAAACAAATATATCACCAATATAGTTTTTTTTCTCTTTTTTTAATTAAACTCTAATCTCTCATATCTAATCTATGTCATGTTTGTTTGGCGCGGCACACACATATATGTATATATATAATTTATTCATTTTCACATGAATTTTATTAATAAATATTTTTATAATTATGAATAAATTTTATATTTAGTAATCAAAATATTAAGTATAATATTTACTTAAAATATTAAGAAACTTTAAGAAATATAATGCAAATCTTTACTCATTCAAAGTTTGTTTATGCATGAAATTATTTTCACTTTTATTTTTTTTAGATACACAAACAAATTATATGCAATCTATACAAAATAAATTATTTAATTTATTAAGAGATAAATTTTTAATTATTATTTTAGTTAGTCAATTTCATGAATTTATTTTCACTTATATTAAATTAAAAAATTTTCAGATACACAAATAAATTTTATGAATTTATACCCATTAAGTTATTTAATTTATGAAAAAAATAAATTGTTGATTGTTAGATTAATTATTTTTAAAGTAACAACTTTAATCTTCAAAATTTTTATTAATCCACATATGATGTATATAAAATAAATTATATTAATGTCTACGCATTCATAGGACGGTTGATTATGAGGCTGGATTTTTTGTAATTGATTTTAACGAATTGTTTGATATGAAAATTTTTTACCGCCGAGAAAACATTTCTGCTCACCGGATGAATTTCGAAGTTCAAATTTGTCATATTTCTGATCAGGCAATCGTGGATTGGCAATACAGTTAACTGTACCAGGAAGGTAGAGCATCAAGTAAAAAAAAAAACAGAAAAAAGTTGCAGTATTGTCTTTTGAATTTTCCTGGAAAAAGAGAAAAAGAAAAAGGGAGGAAATGAGATTGTTTTTCTCTTTTTTTCTTTTTTTAATGTTTAGTTCCTTTTTCTATTATGGCTGAAAAGGAAATTGGAGAATCAGGTAATGACAGTTTAGTGTTAAATGGTTGTTAGTGGGTATTAGGTACGGTTTTATACCTTGTGAAGATCGAAGAACTGCAGCATTTGAGATTTAACAGCAATTGAGCTTAAATACTGTACTAGTACTAATTTGTGGAAAAAGAAAATGAACGGTGGAGGAGAAGAAGCCTCACCATCTTCATCATCAGCGTCAACTTCCAATTCAACATCAGACATTTTGCAGAGATGGAAAGAGTTTGTAACTATACAGATTATTGAAATTTCTTTAATTCTCGTTTGTGATCAGATCATGTTTTTAGTTGACTAGCTTCTGTTTGATGAATTGTCCAATCCGAGTCAAATTGCTTACCACGATCCCATATGGGTAATTTTGCAGGATTCAATATTCGCTTAAGCAGAGATTGATCACTGAGGATGATTTCGCATGGAAGTTACCCGCATCATCCAGTGGTGAAGAAGCTGATCAAGTGGTCTTAAAGTATATTGGTGGGGTTGACGTGAGCTGCTTGAAGGAAGACCAATCCATTGCTTGTGGGACACTTGTTGTTCTGGATTTTCAAACTAGTAAAGTCGTGTACCAAGATTCTGCTCATGTCAAGCTTCATGTTCCTTATATTGCTGGCTTCCTGGTTCACCATTTCTCTTCTTTCTGTTTTATAATTTTATTCAGATGATATAACTGCTTTTGTTTTATTGTGACACCCTTTTTTCTATATTGTGATATGCATACAATTGATCTTTTATCCAAATTGTTTTGAAGTGTTGAGAATGATCTAGATGCTTTCTGTTTTTCTTCCCTAATTCAGGCTCCAGTACTTCTACAGCTTCTTGAAAAGATGAAAAACAATAATAGTACTTACTACCCACAGGTGACTCCTTTAGTCAATGCATTATACATTTTTTCCCCTTAACTGCTAATGTCCCATACTGCTTGCTTTTCTTATCACCTTGCCATATGCTAGAGAATTTAAAACTCTTTGACATGAGGCTCTCTTTTTCTGGTCCACAGTTGGTAATGGTTGATGGTAATGGAATACTACATCCTCGAGGCAAGTCTCTTTTCTGTTCTTCTTCTTGAAACATTCAGTTCCTTATCAAGCATCACATATTAATTAAAGCTCACTCAAGAAAATAGTTCAGTCATTATATATTTATTCTGTTTTTTGAGGGTAGAGTCTAGATGTTGAACCTTTGGCTTTCATATGCGTATTTATTTTTTCATGTGTTTATATATGTGGCCCACATCAGTACAAATTCTAGAGTTTCTACAATATCATTATATATTTATTCTGTTCTATGAGGGGAGAGTCTAGATGTTGAACCAGTGGCTTTCATGTGTGTATTTATTTTTTCATGTGTTTATATATGACACAAATCAGTGCAAATTCTAGAGTTTCAACAATTTATTAAACCTATTTATACTCCATAAATAGAAGGTTCTTACCTATATTTTGCTCCATTGGAGAGTATCTATATATAAACCATAAAACTTTTTTATGTAGGCTTTGGCTTGGCTTGTCATCTAGGCGTTTTGGCTAATCTTCCCACCATTGGAATTGGAAAAAAAGTGAGTTACGATTTTTTCTAGTAAAAAATCAAGTTCCTTAGAGTTTCTTCCTTCGTAGTATTACTTAATTTCAATTGTGAATATTTTCCTATTAAGTTTTCTATTTTCCTGCTGATCTGTGACCGAAAAACTTCAAATTGGCGTTTTTCTGTCTCAAGAATAAGTCCTCACATTTGGTGTTCATTTTTAAGGGCTTAATCATTAGAAGTTTCCACTTTCAATATGTTTTAGCTGCACTGTGTGGATGGCCTTACTGAACGTGGAGTGAGAAAATGTCTTCAGGACAAAGAAAAAAGTGGTGAAACTTTTATTACTTTGACAGGACGCTCTGGGCGCGTATATGGAGCGGTAAGATATTTGGCATCTGTTTTCTTCTTTTCAAGAGCATTTAGATATATCATATTGGTTTGAGTGTGTGAGTGCTTTTACCATTTAAATGGATGTTATTTATTTTATTTTTCCCCTTTCCTCCTCTTTTCCTTGTTTCAATTAAGATGGGATCCCTTTCTTGACTTTGTATACCATTTTATTGAAATTAAAGCTTCCTAATCATGGAATATCAAATATTGTTTGGACTTGACCATTTATATCATTATATATTATTCCTATGTTTGTTAACTTGTCGCAGTTATTATGAGAAGTTTCCTTTTAATTGATTGTGGATTCTAGTTGCTCCCTGGATAGATTATTACATATGAAAAATGTGCAGTTCAGCGCCAAGCTGGTCTAGGTGCTTTAGAATTATTTTATCCCATGTTCCTCAAAGATCTTGAAGTGCTGGCTTTATAGTGAGCATCTATAACTGTCACAGACATGTCATTTGAACTTAATGAAGTTGATAAAATGTTGAGACATCTGTTTTGGTACTTAATGCTTTAATATTCTCTTCTTCAGAAGTTTGCTTCACAGCAATGTGCTTCAAGTTAACCTTATTATTATTTGGTTTCTTTAACAGGCAATGAGATCAACTGAGGGCTCGGTGAAACCTATATTTATATCAATTGGTTTCCGTATATCACTTGACACTGCCATTGAAATTGTTAAAATGACCTGCAAGTATCGTGTGCCAGAGCCCATCCGACAGGTGAAGCTTAAAAATCAACTTACTCATTTTTGTCCTTTTTTGGAATGGTTTGGAACTTACAACAAAACAGAGAGACCATGTATAAACTGAGAGTCGGCATTCACCATCTTTAGCCTTTGTACTGCTAGTTTGATAGTTTTGGTCATGTTACTTGTTGACTGGACAAATAAATAGGCTACTGGTTCTTTTAGAAGTACTGTTATTATTGCATTTTATGTTTAACTTGTCCGCTTATCTTCATAGTTTTGCTTTTTGGTTGACATATCAAATGCACAATTGTGATAGCTGTTAAATGAAAGCTCTGATGCCATATTTCCAGAAATCTCTGATATAGATCTTCTGCTTCCTTTGTTTTATTTGATTGTGAAGCTAAGCACTCAATGCTGGCAGATCACCTATTTTCTAAATTCTTTTGGACAGTGAAGGTTTGTTTCTAGTTTATTAACTTGAAAAGTTGAACTTAGCATGCATAGTATGGTTGGGAAACAGTATGACTTGGCTAGTAAGTAGGAAATCCTCTTCACTAATCGTTGACTAGGTAGATGATTCCAAACTTGATGACTGGCAAGTATTTATAGTTAATTGTTTAATGAGTTCAAGCATTGCAAGGCATTTCTGTACTATGTCCAAAAATTGCAACACATGGACCTCAGTTATCATGGGGGTTGAACAAGTTTATATTTTTGAAAGATCCTTATCTTAATTAATAGATCTATATTTAATCTTTTGTACAAGTTGGAAGGTGGGACATGGGTTGATTAAATTGTTGGTGATAATGCTCTTTTCATGTAACTGGTCATCCATAAACTTGAACTCCCACTTGCTTATCATGTTGTGGAACTAGAATGGTTGATCTGCCTAGTGACTGTTTAGATTTAAATGCAGGCTGATAAAAGATCGAGGGGTTATGTCCAGAATCCTCAACAAATATTGAAACAATTTAATTGTTTGAATCTGGTATGATGGCTTTTATTTTATTGTGTCTATTTATTTGTTTTAAGTGAAATTGTTAATTGCTAATAGAGTGTAATAGTAATGATAATTGATAAAATAAGTTGAAAGTAAGATGAAAATGGAACATTAGAAAATTGGAACGGATATTCTTGTCTGGGGAGGTGAAAAAAGTGATAAGACTTCTTCTGGGAAGATTGCAACTCCAGATCTTCTGTGAGGTCTTGAAGATTATGCCCAACGATAGAACCTCAATTAGTTTAGCACTGAAATATTTTGCCAATTGAGATTCCTATGAAGAGTAACGTGTGCCACAGTTCCTCTATAGTTGTTACAAATGTATAGTGCATGATGAAAATTGACAAAATTAGAAGTTTTAGTCAAAAACAGATAACTTGGCAAAGTAGTAGTTGTTGTTCTTCTTCTTCTTTGTTCTTTTATATTTGTCATTTTCTCTTATAGAAATTTTAGATCTGAATCAAATTGAAGGGAAAGGCCCCAACTTCCTATGCATGATGTGATGGAAACTGGTTGTGATCCTTGTCCTAGTATGATTGATCTGAATGTAGCCAATGTTAACTCTAATTATTTTGATCTTTATACAGGAACCAAGAGCATCTTGGAAAACTCTCACTGGTAATCATCTCTTCAGTGACTCGGTAAGTTCTGTGCCATGAGGTTTCTCATTTACTTTGATGGTTGCACTTCATAGACACAATGTTTGGTGCCAGATATTCAGGAAGTCCTCATCAAGCAAGTTTCTCATGGAAATTTTGCTTTTGCTCAGCAGTCAATTTTTGCTCTGAGGTTTAAGGATTTCCTGGTTTCTGATGGAAAAAAGACTGCTCCAATTTTTGAGAGGCTGATCAAAGCTGAATTAAGCTCATTGGTTACTTCATTAGACCATGCTTTTAGCAGCTGATCATGAATTAGAAGCATGTCCACTGTGGCACTTTCTTTAAGCACTTGCATGGCTTCCACATGACTTGCCATTTTGTTCTTCTTACGCCATAGGCTTTGCATTGCCTGCCAATCTCAACTGTGCTGTGAGACTGCTTGTGCCAGTCCTTTGTTAGTTAACCAATTGTTATCTAAATTGGAAAAAACATTCTTTTATGCTAAAATCTTTGTGCATTAGTCACTGCCATGGTCCACGGACTTGCTAGATTTATGATGTGCCAAGTGAATTGTACTTTAAACAATTAGGAACCATCGCATTTTCTCAGTCAATTAAACATTTTTTCCCAATACTCTAATTTAAATTAACTATATCCGATTTATCTAATCTCTACTTTTTGTGTGTTTTGACAGAGTGAAAACCCTGGTGAAGGGCAAAATGGCTTAGCTGAAATAGGCCCAGGTACATTGCAAGGGAGAAGTAGAGGCCAAGGGAGAGGAGGGGGACGATGGCAAGAAAAAAGAGAAGTTGATAAGGGAGGGAAAGGACAGAGAGAGCAAGAGAGCGGACAAATTAAGAAAATAGAGGAAGCAAAGTCTAATGGGAGAGGATATGATAGAGGTAGGGGCAAAGGAAGATTTATAGGGCAAGGTAGAGGAAGAGGGCGGGTAAGGATTCTTTTGCCTCTTTTAATAACAGAAACCAAAGCATTAATTTGATTCTTCCAGTTTTCCCCTTGTGGAATAGGGATGTTTGAAAATACCTTTGGCATTGACTTTTACTGCAGTGCAACTGGGAAAACAATCGTGAGTATGCCTGGGTACGAAAGGAGTTGCATGATTGAAAAGGTAACAATATATTTGAAAGCATGCTTTACCATTAATGAAAGGTTAATGATGTGGTGACTTTGCAGTTTGCTAATGCTTTATGCAGGGATAGCTTTTATGCCATGAACTTAACTTAAATGATGTTGTTCTTGGATTCATTAGATGGAATTGCAGGGAGAGAATTCAAAGATTATAGTTCCTCAATTCTTGCAACATCTGCTTCAAACTTTTGTTTGATCTTTTATCTTGCGCTCTCTCTCTCGCTCTCTCTCTCTCTCTCTCTCTCTCTCTCTTGCAGGGATATCGTTTTCCACATTGTACGCCATTGTGATTGTAAAATATTGTGTTCTTCACATTTTAGATTCTTGGAAATTTCATAACATTGTGTTGTGAAAAAACAAAATCGTGTTGGCTTGAGTGCAGGTGAGAGTGTGTATATTGGAAAGAATTGTACTTATTCCAGATCCATTCTGTGTTTCCACTTTCCGTGGTGTATCAAACTTTTATCGTAACATATAATTATATAAAGATCTTATAAGAAATTGAAATAGTTTCCTATGAAATGTATTTCACTAATTTGAATCAACAAGTAGCCTGAGTAGAACGCTTAAATATGGTCTTGCAATTAAAGCTGCCCATATCAAGTTCCCGTTCAATAGTCTTTCAAGGGAAAGTTTGAGTTAATTTCATTCTTCGTTTCTTCAATTTACCACTAATTCAATTTGTAATAAATAAATAATGTAACTTCAATTTATATAACATAATAGTAAAATGATTTTTACCAAATTATTTCAGACTATAAATCTTATTGAAATGTTGACATGGACAACAGATTGTGGATAAAAAAAAATAGTACTGGCTTTCTTAGTGCTGCTTGTCCTTTTTGTTACGTAGTAAAATGTACGTATTGACAAAGTGTATCGTAGCAAGTCAGGAAAGTTCGTAAACAGCAACGTCCCCTGTATTGCTGTGGCGAGACAGAAAACTAGGAGACCTTTAATGGAAAACCCCACCAAGAAATTCTTAGGAAATAGAAATCGTAAATAACCTTGCATGTATGTATAAAATGACAGGATTAACTTGCACAAGTGTAACCCAATCACTGAACTGTATTAAAGGGGAAAGAAACAAATATAAAAAAAAAAAATAGTCGTTAGATTTTCTTTGGAAAGAAAATATAGGAAAAGAAAATGAGTTTACTTAATAGGAAGGTAAAGTAAAGCAACCTCTGAACTTCAACGACTGAAAAGTGGAAAGTCAAGACGCCACATTTAACAGGAAGGTAGCAAGAACTGATGGCTAATACTTTGCTCGACTTCTGAAGACTGAGACCAAAAATGGCAATTTTACAGACATTTTTATCAAATATTCAAAATCAAAATCTCAATTAACTTCTGTAAAAATGTATCGAGGAGGAGAAGGATCATCCTCGCCATCAATATCAAAGACACCCAGCTGGCTACAGTAGGTTTTTCATCACTTTCTCAACCCTAAAGTCTTGTTTATTGATTCTTGACGTGGCTATTTCTTGATTGCAGGACACAATATTCACTTAAAAGAGAACTGATCCAGGAGGATGATTTTGATTGGAAACTACCCACATCAGCATCAAGAACCAATGCCACTCTTGATAAAAATGGTGGTGATCAAGTTTTGTTGAAGTATGTGGGTGGGGTTGATGTGAGTTTCTTGAAAGAAGACCCATCTGTTGCATGTGGATCACTCATTGTTTTGGATCTTCAAAGTTTTCGAGTTGTTTATCAAGATTACTCTCTTGTTCGTCTCCGTGTCCCTTATATTGCTGGCTTTCTTGCCTTTAGAGAGGTTTGCAATTTCTCATTCAATTTTGAAAACAATCTAATTTTGCTTTACTAGTATTTTAAACCCTTCACTCTATTTTATGTGATTGTCATTTCTTTTCTAGTTTTTTATGCCACTTTGAAGCAAATTGTAGCAGAATAGCTATGCTGATTTAATGTCTTTATATATATATATATTTTCTTGTGTTAGGTGCCAATACTTTTACCACTTATTGAGAAAATGAAAAACAGTCGAAATCCTTACTACCCGCAGGTGACTCTCTCGTATACACTAAAAAATTGCATTTTTTTCAAAAAATCATTTTGTATGTTCTGCCATTTTTCTATGGTCTTTGCTAACAGGTGATAATGGTGGATGGAAATGGCATGCTTCATCCTCGAGGCAAGTCTCTCTCTCTCTCTCTCTATATATATATATATAATTTATCGAATAGGAGAAAATTTTTTATGTACGAGAGTATGCAGATAAGCAAAAAGACTTGAACTTTGTCCCTTTGTTTAACTTGCTATATGTTTGTCACCCACAATCTCTACTATAAACATTTCACCGATACTTTTTCACATTGGAAAATATTTGTTAAACCAAAAATTATATATATATATGCTTCATCCTTCGAGGACAAGGTCTCTCTCTCTCTCTCTCTATATATAATATATATAATTTATCGTAATAGGAGAAAATTTTTTTATGTACGAGAGTATGCAGATAAGCAAAAAGACTTGAACCTTTGTCCCTTTGTTTAACTTGCTAATATGTTTTGTCAACCCACAATCTCTACTATGAAACATTTTTCACGATACTTTTTTCACATTGGAAAATTATTTGTTAACCAAAAATTTATATATATATATATATATATATATATAAAATACAGGTTTGGCTTGGCTTTGTCATCTAGGTGCTTCTTCGCAAAATATACAGGTTTTGGCTTGGCTTGTCATCTAGGTGTTCTCGCAAATCTTCCCACCATTGGGGTGGGAAAGAATGTAAGTTCTGAGTATACTAATAATCAAGTCCCTTGTCCAAAAACAAGCCAATATTTTTCCTTTATTTTAATGTTTAATGATGACATATTTCTGAGTTCTTGTGCTTCAGCTGCACTATGTGGATGGTCTTAATGAAGAAGAAGTGAGAGACCTTCTTCAAGCCAGAGGAAGAGTTGAAGATTTTGTTAAATTGACTGGAAATTCCGGGTGTATATGGGGAGCAGTAAGAGATTCATCACCATAACATCTAGTTTTGTATATTCAAGTACACTGCAATACTGCATCTAATTTTATGCCTTTTTTCTAATTTCTCTTTAATAACAGGCAATGAGATCAACAAGAGGATCACTTGATCCCATATATATTTCAATTGGTCATCGTGTATCGCTAGATACCGCCATCAAAATTGCGAAAATCACTCGCAAGTATCATTTGCCGGAGCCTGTCCGACAGGTAGAACTAACCTAGTACTATTTGAAAGCCTATGTTCATAATGATTGATGTTCTTTTTATTAACCGCAGGCTGATTTATTATCAAGAGAATACATCCGAAAGAACAAACATTACTTGTTAAATCTGGTAAGAGAAAGATGCTCTTCCTCTGATATAAGGTTGATATGAATGTATTAACTTGCATTTTATGCAGGCAGAGACATCTTGGAAAACTACTACTGCCATTAATTTGTTCAATGACATGGCGAGTTCTGGTGTCTTGGGGTTTCCGATATACCGCGATGGATTGGAGAGGTTTTGTAGATGGCACTTGACAGATTTGCATTCAACTGATGAATGTGAGATCTTCAGGAGTTTCTTAATCAAGAAAGTTCATTATGACAACTTTCCTCTTTCTGAGGAACAGCTTATTGCTATGAGGCTTGAAGACTTTCTTATTTCCAACGGAAAAAGACTGCTGAAACTTCTTGAGAAGTTGACCTTAGCTTAAGCTAATTAAATAACTAGCTACTGAGTTGATTAAATTTTGAGCAACTGTAAAGCTACTAGATACATTGTATTAATGAGAATGACTTGTTTTGTTTCTACACTCAAATTATGTTGTTAAATGACATAACTAACTAGATAACTTAATGCAGTTTAAAAAGAGTCCGGGCTATGCGCAGGTTAATTATAATAAATTATATATTTATAAATATAATTTTAAAATTGTCCTGATATAATGAAATATGATACTTTATAATAAAAACTTATACACGATATTTTATATTTATTGACTTTGTACATATTGACTTTGTACATAATAATTTAACTTGTCAACGTTATAAATAATATATTGACATTATCTTGTATATGTAATTATATAAGAAACTGTAATAGTATATTGGTATTATCTTGTACATATATAATCGTTTGTCTTAATTGACACAACTTCATTATAAATTTTTTAACAATGCAATTTTCTTGTCAATATATAATAATTTTAAAATATTTTTAAAAAACAACAATAATAATTAATGAAATTAATTTCATCATTAATTTATTATTTAGATAATAATTAAAGACAATTTATATTCATAATGTTCACAAATAAATAAATGAGGTACTACAAACAGTAAAAAAATTTTTTTGTTTTTTTTAAAATTTATACTAACTGATATGTACATTTAAATATGATAAAGGTCAAAATTTATGTTGTATCTATTATCTTTAAGTAATTTATTCATTATAATTTTATAACTCATTGTTTTGAGTAAAATTAATATTTTATATATTTAATATCTCAATTACAATTTTTTAATATTCATATACAAAATAAAAGTCTTTTAATGTAAATCTATTAGATATATGATATTTCTCAAATGAAAATGGGCAATTTATGTAAATAAAATCAAAACTAATGTTTATTAATTTTTTATCTTTACAATTTTAATTTGAATCAATTTAGATAAAAAAAGGACATAAAAATATAAATTCATATACATATTATTATTCTTGGATTTAGATAAGGTATCAAATAATATTATTTTATTAAAAAACTATTATCAATATTTAATAATTAATATTTGATGGATAATTATTTGTTGCAAATGATATATTGAGAGTAATTAATGTTAACAATAATATGTATATACATGAACTACTAAAATTTTCAAATTCTAAAAATGGTTTCTTCTACGATCCAGAATTTCAAAATTTTGCACCCATCTCTTTTTGTGCCATTTGTCAAATTTAACCTACTATTGCAAGTAATCAATACTTGTTAAATTCAATTATATGTTCATTTTATCAAAATTTTTAAATTTTTTCTCATAAATTTTCCTTGTTCTTTTTTCCTATAAAATGTGAAGAACTTTATTTTGAAGATAAAAATAAATCCTTACGTATCAATAATTTTATATGAGATATGAACTGTATTATTTTACGTACAAAAAAATTATTAACAAATTGGTTTTAATGTAAATATAGAATTCTAGAAAAAACTTTTAAGCATAACAAACAATAATTTTAGATAATTATTTTTATAAAAAATTACAAATGATTTTAATACCTTATTAAAATGTTCAAAAATTTAAAATTTTGTATTAATTCTGATATAATATATAATGTATTATTTTAAAAAATATAAACAAATTTGAAGTAAAAACTATAATTAATAAGAAGTCATAAGATATTATTTATATGGTTCAATTTATATAATTAGACTTTACAAAAGTGAGAGATTTTATAAGTCAGATATTTAAGTTATTATATAATTTAATTTTATTAATTAAAAACTATTCTATTAAGATGGCAATAGGATTTCATGTATATATAATATAATTTCAATTGCATAAACACATGATAAATGTTTTAATAATAACATAAATAAATTTTGGGCTAATAAAATTTGATATATTAGATAATTATTTGATCTTTAAAACTTTTATTTTTATAATTGTGTCGAAAAGAGTAAACTTTTTATTTATACAATTAAATGGTGACAATTATATTTAATAATGAAAATAAATATTTTGTTTTTGATAACATATTATATACGTAATAAGTTATTAGAGCCATTTTGAATCTAATGGTTTATATTTAACTACTTTAAATCTAATGGTAAAAATAGTTTCGGCATTAATATAAAATTTTTAAATTTTGTATGGTAATTTTACCTTCTAAAGATTTTCAAATTATGAGGGAAGACATATGACATTTATTGATTAATTGCATTTTAAAAAATAAAAACGTACAGAAATAAGTTATATTAACGAAGAAAGTTAGTCATTAATAATTTTTTTATCTAAATTAATGGTACAAAAATTAAATAGAGAAATAATATTGGACATGAATGTAATTACATAACTGTCAAAGGATTAAATGGGTAAAATAGTATTGTAGCAAGAATTTTATTAAAGAATAATAAAAAGATATTAAGAAACATTATGGGATTAAAATATAATTAATGATATTATGTATATCTAAGGGTAGAAATGTAAAAACACTCTCACGAGAAGAGTGCTTTGACATTCCTTTTAAATATATACTGTATCCGTTCATCTTGTTTACTTGTTATTCCTTTTTTGATGTTTCAAAATGTTTATAAAGTTTATAAATTTATATATATAAACAATTATTTTCCCATGATAACTTTTATGATTCTATATTAAATAAATGACTTTTATAAATAAGTTAAAGGTAAAACAGGAGAAAATAATTTTTATTGACTAAATTTTTAATGTGTATTGTCAAACTATACAGAAAAAATGAGACGGAAGGATTATATAATAATATAATTCACATGCAATTAATTAAATATAACTACTAGCTAGAAGTTTTAATCAAAAGATTTTGTCGATACTAAAAATAAAAGAAATTTAAATGCTGAAAATTTAACAGATCAGAAGTGCAAAAATAATTCTGGAAGCCCAATAACGGACTATGTCAAGTGTAAAATTGAAGCGAAAAAATTTTAATCACGAGTGCTGAATCGGGCTGTATAACAGAATCATATGCGACGCTGTATACGCCAAGTGGGATTAATCCGGAGGTTCCACCCAAAAAAAAATTATCAGCCTAGTCCCAACATGTAAACAACCAAACAACAATAAACAGACTCAGAGCAACACTAAAAACTTATTACCAAAGATCCAAAATTGAGGATTGCAGCATGCCTGCAAAACATCTACTAATTAGCAAGTGAAATAGATAAGGAATATACAAATAAAGGTAAAAAGAGATTTTTTAAAAAAAAATAAATGATTTATGTAATTTTTTCATCCAGCATCACTATCAGAGTCCAGACGCTTCCAGCTTACAAGAATACCCTCGTCCCACGTCTCAACACGCCTGTAATCACAAAGCATTGATGTGATAAATATAAGCATACACCAGGCAGCAATGCTGAAACTGCAGAGGTAGAATACACCTCGTACATTCGAAGCCTTTTCCATTGTAATATTCCTTCAATTAAATATTAAATGGACTAGTGCACAGTGCACACATATTTAATACAAGCAGTGTGATTAAACTTTGAATGCCATCTGTAGATGGTCAACACATTTTCAGTATATACGCATTCATAATGAAATGAATACTGACCTTGCCCCATCAACATCAATACAGAGAAAGTGGCCATGTCGCCACCCATCTTGAAATTGGCCAAAAAAGACTTCACCAGACTTTGAATAGAAACGGCTTTCACCATTGGCCTTTCCCTTCCAAAAGTTTGCGAACCATCGATCTCCCGAGTGGAAATAAAACCAACCCTACATTGTGTCAAACGTTTAACTTGAATTCATATGAGAAAATTTATTTGTTTCCATCACCAATAATAAAAGGTTCACCACAGAATTTGCAGCAATAGATGTAGGGAAACATTGCAGTAAATTCAGCTACAGCGAACTGACCTCATAACTAGTACAAATCGGGACAAAAACAAGACAAGGATACAGGACATAGGAGAATGACCACCATGTCAGAAGCTGAAACAAAGATAGATATGCATGCACATGTATGTACATAAATAAACATGCACAGTTTTTTGTGTTTGTTGATGTGTGTGCACCTGCATGCATATGCCATGTGCTTATTTTAGAGTAATGCCTCTATTATCTTTAGTAAAACTTTCTACAACATTTCCAATACTACAGTGTTATCCATAACCACCTACTGTAAGTGTAATAGGTGTAGTTCATCCCCCAAAAGCATTTTCATGCATTCATATATATATTTATTTATTTCTTTTCCATTGACTTTCCTAAAAATCTTCTGAAAAGGAAATGAGCAGACCCAAAAAAAGGCAGCCGTGCTAGAGAAGCAACAAGACGTGGTTTTAATGCAATGATTAAGAATCAATGGTGAATAATTTGGCAAAGAAATATGCTGTCACAAATAAATACAGAAAATATGACATGATATAAATTGATACAGCTGATCACACTGTGCCATCTTAATTCAGAAGTTATCGCTCAAAAGTTTAAAGGGAAAAGGAGGAGATTAGACCTTGCCATGCATCACATCATCCCTCCATGACCCCTGGAACACATCTCCATTGCTGAAGTAGAATGCACCTGGACCTGATCTCTTACCATAACGCCACATACCATCATATATGCTTCCATCTTCAAGGATAAGCCGACCCTGTATAAATTGACTCAGAAACTGGCACTTGATTTTTTTTTTTAAAAAAAAAAAACTACCAAGACAAATATCCTCCATAACAAAGTTTCGCCAAAGTGTTAATAGAGAGATAGCTTAGTACCTTTCCTTCAGGAAGACCTCCTTGACATCTCCCTCTATATACTCCTCCCCTGTACTGCATCTCCCTAATAGGTCTCCACCTTTTTGGGGAATCTCGCTCAGCTTCCTGCATGGAACTAGACAATCAGAACAAAATTCCTAGTGCTGAAAAGTACATATTAGATGCACCAGCAAAAACTAGAATATCATATATATTTCATTAGGTTAAATTTTTTAGCACCAAAATATCAAGAAGAAAATATATAATTTGTTAGGACCTCTGGACATCAAGGGCCTCTACCGCTGTTTGGTAACTAGAAAAGAGATAGAAAGAAAAGGATGATGTAAGAGAGAGAAAAGAGAACTGATGAATGGTCACTTATTTATTTCTGTGAAAAAAGATGCTCAAACTGCATATATTTCCCAGACTATCCTTCAACATATGATGTAAGTCATAAAATGGTTTAAATAAAGGATAGACAGGTCTTATAAATATCATTTTTTGTGTTGAAATTTTGAAATAAGTTATAACTATTGCAAAACAATCTAAGGTGTAAAAAGTGCAACAACTTTATATTGTATAATGAGTAGATTACCAGCATGGATGCTGCACGAACAGAGAGAACTCCTTGCTTTTTGGGTACATCAGCATTTCTACCCCTTAACGTTGTAGATGCATTATTATAAAAATCTCTTACTAACAGAAAACCTGCATCTGTCAATGCACCCCAAGAAGAGATGCTGGAATTAAGCTTGTGTTCTTTGACAACATCCTCAACTTTTGGATCTGGGAATTCTGCAGAATATGAGATATTCAGACCCTCTTTAAACTCTCCTGAAGGCCTTACACCAACTGGAAGGCAGAAGATGCTTAGGTTGTCAAGCATTGAAGAAGCTCCAGCTCTTTCTTTGGCCCACTGTTGTGCAATCTGATATCCTGGTCCCAAGTTCCAACTAGCAAGTGGCTTCCTTTGGAGAGCAGGAGTTTCTACAGAATATAATATGAACAGAATTATACAAACAAATTAATGATGGCTGTCAAATGTACACCATGGCAGATGGAATTGCAAAGCAATGATACAAAAATAACTCAAAGTAACATTTTGGTGCTACCTTCAGTACTTTGATCATAATCATCAGAGGACTCCATCCTAGTATCTAAAAAGTCAATCTCATTGTCTTCATCTTCATCGTTGTAACTCCTGACATAGAAAAACGATGCAGAGAGAGGGAGAGAGAAGTTCAGAAAATTGGTGGCTCGTCTTTGGCAGAGAAATTTCAAAGTAACTAAAAGGTCAAAGCTATGGGCAGAAGAACCAACCAGACCTTGACCCATAGATATCATAGTAATTGTTGCTTGGCAGTGTATCATGTTCCTCTAGTTGTTCATCAATATCATTGGTGGTACTGTCTATAGCAACTTTACTTTCCATTGCACCAGAGTCTGGTGAATTTATTGTCTCGGGAACGTCTTCAAGTCCGTTGATTCCTTCATTTTTATCCGATTGTTTGTGGTGTCCCCTTAAAATATTAAAAAAGAACGGGAAGTGCTTGGCCAGTCTGGACAATAAGCTACTTCTCTGAGGAGTCTGCACTTTGTTGCAACTGGTATTGACATAAAAATTACATCAGAACATATTAACAAGAATCCACAACCCAGCCAAACATTTGATTCATAATCTGAAACTGAAAATTAGCACATTTTAGTCATTGGACAGCCAAACACTAGATGCAGCAAGGAAGTCCAACAATTAAATTAAAGACCATAAAAGCAAGCAATAAATAATGAACAGCAACAACTAAAATTGCAAAGACCAACCCTTCTTACATTTTTATAATTAACATAAGAACGGTCTAGAAGGAAAAATTTGTTACGATTTCTCGATGTCTAAGATATTATGAACTATTCTCATATGTCAATAAAATGTTGAGATTATATGAGGTAAATTTGTCGCCTGAACTAAGTCAACTCAAGAATGATACAATCTAAAACTTTTGGAAGACAGTATTAAGGGTATTAAAACTCTCAACATATACCAACTGCAAATTAAGAGTTCATCACTTAGCATTTGTATCTTCTAAAACAAGGATTCTTACCCTACAACAAAAACTGTTGTTACTATCATGTTGGGATCCAGGTTAGGTTCATGAATTGTAGAAATAATAATTTCCCCAGTATACTCTGCGGATTGCTGAAAAGTAAGCAAAGGAGCATTGACATCTTCATTTTCGATAAAACCCGAACTTGCAATGATGCATATGATGATGCCATTAATATTCTGTACAAGATAACAAATCAATTATATGGGCAGGCATTAGAATAGTAGCACAAATTTTCCACAAGAAAGAATGGTTATTTAGTTCTTGTAAAAATGACTTGAGATAAGAAAAATTTGAGACAGTAATTAAGATAACAAAAAGAAAGCAACTGTTTCTAGGATGCATAATATGCAATCTACTTTGATTAAATTGAAAACTGCATAATTATTCTCTGAAGTTTACTTTAATCATACCTCTAAACCAGCACCAATGAAAGGGGAGTCGTATAGAGCCTGTAAAATTGAACTTTTAATGCTGTTACCAGCTCCAAATCCAATTTTTGCTTCTTTGTAGCTTTCCAGAATCTGCATATGGTTGCATTAGCCAACAATGGTCAAGCAGCACCATAATATAAATAGGAAAAGAAACACAATAAAGTCTAGGAAAAAGAAAAGTTATATTTTCAAGTTTCTTCATGCATCCATCAGTTATATTAGAAATAAGAATGCACAATAAATGGATAAGCCTGAATCCAAAACAGCAGTAAAGATATAGAAATAATCTAAATCACTAACTTGCATTGACATCAACCCTTACTTTTATAATGTCTGAAACCTCGAGTTCTTTAACATTATTATGCAGAACACCAATTACTTTCTGGTGCATCTCCTGAAAATTTCCCAGAAATTGCCAAGTCACAGGAAGTACAACGGAAAATTTGGCAGCAAAACAGAAGATATACATACTGAGATGAGAACTGAGATGGCATTTATGGCTAACAAAACAGCAGTATTTGCAGTCTTCAAAGCCTCATCTAGAGTGACCAAATCCTTTTTGAGTAGTGTGTCAGTGTCAATATCTGCGAATTACAAGAAACAAGACAGTCCTCTTTCAGCTTATTAATTTACTAGTAGCACCATTTCCTTAAGTGATCGTATACTTTTGATATTGAGGCAAAAAAATTTAACTGAAAACAGCAATGAGCGCTGAAACAGTATTTTGCTTTTACGTTCATGTAATCAGCAGCTTGTATTTCAAGAAGTTATCACACTGAACAAAGTACATCCAGACCTCATTTGCAAATTCCTTTGATTCCTACTGTTATTAATTAAATAATCCTCAACGCATAACATGCACATTAATAATAACTCAAGTACAAGTGAAAACTGTGAGATTTAGACCTCCACTATGTAAGAGAGGAAGGAAAGTGTATCAAGTCAATAGGATGGTGCATGGACAGATACATAGAGGAAACTTTATCTTACAGCTACATTTCCTTACAAACAAACACAGTCAAAAGGTGGATACTGAAATTATATAATTCAAGTATCAATTCAAGAGCACATATAATAGAAACATAATACAGAGTATCAAAGCCCCAAAAGGCAATTATCCCCATCATCCCCAATATGAGTAAAACTCTGTTTATCACCAAAATATCTTGTTATCAAAAGATAAAACACATCACTCACCAATGCAAAAATTTGTATGCTCTTGAAGTTTTCCTACCAAATCTTCCAACTGCAAAGTGGAGCAACAAATTATAATTTAAGGCAAAAACTCAACAATGAGGCAGGGGAGAGAATACCATCTAGAAATGAATTTAAAAGTCAATTGAGCACAAACTGAAGAACAAGTGAACACCAAATAAATAACGTATCACAACTTTGACTAGCTTAAAAGTGAAGCACGATAGAAACCTATATGGACAACAACAACGACTAAGCCTTAGTCTCAAACTAGCTGGGGTCGGCTATATAAATCTTTTGTTCCAATATTCACTCTAATCAATATCAATGCAAAGCAAAGTTAGTCAAAAAAAATTTTGAAATACTTTTTGTAAAAAAGATTTTCGAAGGAGAATTTTAAAACCATTTGATACATTAATAAATAGAACAAAGTATAAAATAAACGATGATAACTAACTAAGGACTATTACATGTCTTTTATCTCCTTTCTATTCTGTTCATAGCTATATCCTCACTAATATCTAAAGATTGCCAATCCTTCATGACCGCTTCCATCCAAGATGTTCTAGGTCGACTTCTTCCCTTTTTAGCACCCTCCACTACTAAAGTATCACATTTACGAACCAGGGCATGTGGCGGTCTACATAATCCATGACCATACCATCTAAGGTGTCTTTCTCTCACATGGACACTTAAATTAAAGTAATACTTGTCATAAGGAGTGGACAGTGTTTTGTTTTAAAGTGATGATAATTACCAATGTGGGAATTTATCTCCAGACAGGATGGAATGGAGGATAAGAATTCACATCAAAAACTTGAATTGGTTTTGGTTAAGATTTAGCTTAATTGAGTTCAAAGGAACACTTAACAACATATTTTTTTTCCTTGATATTATTATGAATTTGTACTGTTAACTGGAAGTTAAATTTATAACAAACTTATGGATAATGTATTGGAACTTCATTTGCATTTATGGACCTACCTAGAATAGATCTTGTCTGAAGTTTCCTATAACTACCAACAATTGAAGTCCAGAATTATGCCCTTCGATTATTAGTTCTTGAGCATGATCCAAATCCCATCCAATAAAATATTACAACAATAATCGATCTATAAAGTGGGACACATAGTATCAACTTCAAGTTCCAAGCTGGCTCAAAACATCAACATTTGATTCTAGCATAGAAGATGAAAAAAGTAAAATAGGATGTCTTCTAGCGGATTCTTTTTATATTTTTTGTTTATTTTATTCTTTGTTATATAGAAGCAAGCCATATCAACAGTTCCCCAAGTATGCCCTACCTCATCTTGGCGCCTTTTTCCTTCAAAGCTGAAAGGTCTCAGAAAAATAGCAATGGCAAACCCATTTCTGGACTTCACTGTTTTAAGTAGATCAACTGCTGCAACATGATCCGAGCCATATCCTGCACTAGCCACCTAGCATGCCCAAAAGCAAACATGCAAAAGAGGGGAAAAAAAAAAGAAAAAGAAAAGAAAAGAAAATTCAGATCTCAATTCCATACCACCCAGATCAGAAAGTGCTGGGGAAGATTGACTAAGTTCAGATTCATATTCAGATTCAGGATATAGGTATGACATGAACACGTTATTTATCAAAGAGACAAAATCTGAGTAGCATAAAATGCAGGTACCCTAGGATTTATAAACGTTTTGGGTTCACACTTCACCTACACATGCATATAAAACATACATGCGTTACTTTTAGTGATAATACTTTAATCACACAATGACCCTAATATGTATATCAAGAGAATTACAGCATTCACAGAAAGATGGAAAAATGTTACAGTGATGCTTTACCATTAATGGATAAGCAACACTATTGTACTTATGTTAATAATATTAGAGTCCATCCATCATTTGTCTTTCAGATTTTCATTTTGTGAATCTTGATTTTTCATTACAATTGCACTTGTACAACGTTTCCTCTAAGGCTCTAACAAAAGACAGCCTAATAATTAGTCTAGGTTAATCAAAAGACAGCCTCAGAATTCATATTATTCATAATATGAGCCTGATAGGTGAGGAATGTACAAACAAGGATAATAGCCCTTGAACATGACTGCAGAAACTGAGATGGTTCCAAAATCCTTGGATTAAGATCTGCAAAAATAAACAAAGAGGCATTGAAAAATTAGGACTAGTCTATGTATTACCGTGATATGAAAAGAGTAATACAGAGACACATTTTCTTCTTTCATGATAAAAAGGAGAAGAGGAGGGAAATAGAATAGAGCGCAAGGTAGCTCCACTGGTAACACAAAAAATCCAACATAAGATGAAATACAATTTCTTCAGTGGTGAAAACATTGATTCCAAATGGACCAAGAATTAGCAAACGAAGAAAGAATCAGATAGCTCCACAAGAATACCATAGTAATAAACTACTCAAAAGAACTAAGTAGAAAGAATCATGAACTAAACACTGAGAAAACGTGAACCTTGTCCAAGAAATCTTTCTTGTAATTGAACATTCAGAGGATCTTTGACTTGAATATTCCTGCGAAAAAATTGATTTGCCCATAGCTTAATGAATAAGAGGCATTTCAAAAGAACTCTTGCACTGAAAGTAAAAACAGAATACCCTATGGACTAAAAATGAGCGAACTTGTTGGGAACTCGAAGCAATTCAAAGGCATTATATGAAGACATATTTAGTACTAACCTTCAATAAGAAATGCAAATTCATAAATTACAAACCAAAACACAGGAACCAATTGGGCATTTACCAGAATCGCAAAGACGATGTTAACTGGAAAGGCGATTCCCAGCAGAAATCAAGAACAGCATCCTTTCTGCTTCCAATACCAATCACTTCCACGAACTGAGAATTCCCCAAAAATCTCACTCCATCTCCATCTCTATCTTCTCCACCATTTTTATTTTCTAAACTCATCGAAATTCGAAGAGAGAACTTATACTTTCTACAATTGAATCTCTTACTCAACTTTACGCCGCCTCCAAAGAAGCGGCCATACAAGACGCATTGTGAAGATGGAGGACAATCAGGAACGCGAGAAACTGCTTTGAAAGTTGTGAATACAGGAACCTCCATTACAAAGGGCATCGCTGCTCAAATCTCTAGCTGTAGTAAGAGAAGTATATCGACATTAGTGATTGCACCAGTTGAGCTTTTAGTAATCGATTACTGAAGGCCAAACCAGAACCTCCTGTACTTCAATTAAGCATCATTTTTTCTTGGAGCTGGAGCTGCGCCTACCACTCAAGGCTCTTCGCGTCTGCATGGTTCTTATCGCGTAGCTAATTCAGTAATATCAAAGCCCAAACAGAGGATTAGAGGAGACAGGATGTAACGGGTCGGGTTTTAACGGGTACCTAACCCGATCTGATGAATGGATTCGGATAATGAATAAATGGATTCATGTCGTGTTTGGGTTGAAGTCAAACTTAATGGTACAGAAGCTACACATTAATCAAATTCACTGTCGATTTATTTAAGAATTTAGGCTGATAATAAGTTGGGTTACCTTTAATACAACACAGAATTCTTCACATTTCTCGATATACGTCATTTACTATCTCTGTTCTATAATATTTATCACATTTAAAAAAATAATTTTTTCAAAATACTTGTTACATCTGTGGTTTTAAAGAATAATAAATATTTTTTTTCATATTTATCCTTTCTATATATGACAGATAATTATTACTTTAATTTAATAATTTTTTTAAAGAATTAATATTAAATTAAAGATAATATAGTCAATCTAATTAATAATTTATTATAACTTAGACAAATTTTATAATTTTTTAAAGGACGTGAAATTCCGAACGAGACAAATATTATAAAACATATATAGTAATCAATTTTTATATTTTTCAATGTAGAATTATCCAAAATACTTTGATTTTTTTTGAAGGGGCAATTAGATCATTTAATAAGCATATAATGGCTTAGTATAGATCCATCAAATTGCGATCAATATATAATATAACTATATATTATAAAGAAAGAAGGAATTTTAAGTCAAATATTTGAGTTTAAATTAATTTAATTGTCTTAATTAAAAAAATATTACATTAAAAAATATAATGATTTAATTGCATAAATACACTGCAAATGTTTTAGCCATATGTTGAATAAAAAATTATACTCATTTTTTAATATTTTAAATAATTTATTTTTGAAGTTTATAATTTTAGAAGTATTTCTTGGAAAAAAAGTATTTATAAACCTATTATTTTTAACTTGCCACTTTTTATTAAAAAAAAAATCAATTGTTTGCTAAATAATTACAAGTGCCAACATTCCAATAAATGTTTTGCTAATTTTAAGAAAGAAAGAAATATCTGAAATAACATAATAAAGTATTCTTTGTATAATTATTTGGTAAGGAGACATTATATTTGGGAAATAGTTTGTACTTACATATAATATTTTGTTTTTTAGTTAGTAAAATCTCCCTGATGCTATCTTACCTTTAATGTTTACATTGTCATTAAAAGAAAATCTGAATCATTAATTTCTCAAAAAGCTACAATGTTTACATAGAAATTATGTTTTATCATGTACTATGTGGAAATCTGACAATTCATATCATTTATTATTATAAGATCTACAATGAAATGGTTGAATTATTGTAAATACTTTTATAATTATGTACATTTCCCACTCCATTTCTTTTATTTATTATTTTCAACCTTATATGCAACAAAAATTTATCTGTTTTTTCAAAAATAGACTAAGTATCGAAATTCCTCTAAGAGTTTCTTCGGTAAAATTAATTGTTTTGGTAGCATTTAGCCATTGTTGTTTTAGTAGCTTTTCATAAAACGCTAAAAGCTAAACGTTATAAAAGTTAAACGATATCTTAACCTCTCTAAAAGTTAATTCAAACGATATGTTATTGAACACTAAACGTTTTGACTGCTACTTCAAAAATTGTCTCAAATACAGCCTAAAAAAATTCATCACTTGAACTATAATAACATGGTAAATTTTTATTGTACACATGTCTCTATACTAAGACAAACGATATCCATTTAAAGCTATCTCAGAATGACAACTCTAGATTTTCAGATAAATGTAAAATAATGGTATTGTTAATATCATGAATCATGCTCCTCTTTTTATTTAGATTCGATAGGTCACCGTGAATATATTTTTTCGGTATTTGCATTACCCGATTTATTGAATAATTTCTCAATTAGATTTACTTTAGTAAAATTATACTTGTAGCAGGAAAGAGCTAATTGCAATTCCTAATGCCTAATGGGACTGATTAATTAAGATATGCGAGACGAGGAACGAACTACTTCGAACCTACGAATTTTCCTTGCTTGCCCGAAAGCATTTCTTTTCCTTCCCTTATTCAATGATAGATAAAAGATGCGGTTATAAATCAAACATTACAAGGGTAACTCCTCTCATGTCGTGATAGGCAAGTCCAGCGATTATCTAATAGAGATAGATTGTCAAATATAGTATCTAAGATTAAGAGACATGGAATAAAAGTTCCAAGGTGGAGAATTTTATATCTACTGGCTGCTTTTAGACCCCTTGTTTTCCTTTTTTATTATGCAGTAAATGAGTCTTACCACTCAGCTCTTCCATCTTGTTTTCCTTATTCCGATTAGATAGTGACCAGAATCAGGAATACTAGTAGTGAGAAACGAAAGAGGCTCTTTCTTTCATGGTAGGAGATATTTGGTTTTTTTTGAATATTCCGAAGATTCATTAACTCTGCATAGCTCGATTCATAAGAAAAAAGTGAATCTGCTTGAACAGGTATGAAGTTTCATCTCCACTTTTTAAAATTTTTTTATGTTTAATTAGTTTATTTACAAGGGTTAACCGTTTATAAGAGTTAACTTTAATTTTTAAAAGCTAGTTCAAATGTTATGTTACCGAACACCATAGAAAATAGAGTTTAGTGTTTTGACTGCTACTTAAAAAGTGATTGCCCAGCATAGCATAAAAAGCATTCATCACCTTACTATGATAAAATAGTAAATTTTTATTGTACATGTGTCGGTGCCTCTACACTCGCTATCTCAAAATGGCGACCCTAGATTGTCGGACCCTGGTTTTCAAATAAATTTAAAATAATGGTATTGTTAATATCATGAATCATGCTTTTCTTTTTTTATAGAGTCAATAGGTCACCATAAATATATATATATATATTTTTTTGGTATTTATATTACCGGATTTATTGAATAATTTCTCAATTAGATTTACTTCAATAAAATTACATGGTAGGAGATCTTTAGTTTTTGTTGACTATTCCGAAGATTCATTGACTTTTAATAGCTCGATTCAGAGGGAAAAAATAAATCTGCTTGAATAGGCATGAAGTTTCATCTCCACTTTTTTTTCGATTTTTTTATGTTTAATTAGTTTATTTACAATGGTTAGCTTTTTATAAGAGTTAATCTTAACCTCTAAAAGTTAATTCAAATGTTATGTTACTAAACATTATAAAAAAATAGTGTTTAACATTTTGACTATTACTTAGAAAGCAGTTGCCTCATCACTTACTATGATAAAACAGTAATTTTTTATCGTACACGTGTTTTTACACTCGGACAAATGATATTCATTTTTAAAGCTATTTTAAAAATGGCAATCCTAGATTTTCAGACCTAGTTTCTGATAATTTTAAAATAACGATATTGTTAATATATGAATCATGCTCCTCTTTTATATAGATTCGATAGGTGACCATAAATATATATTTTTTGGTATTTATATTACTGGATTTATTGAATAATTTCTCAATTAGATTTACTTTAGTAAAATTACATGGCAGGAGATATTCGGTTTTTGTTGATCATTCTAAAGATTCATTGACGTTAAATAGCTTGATTCAGAGGGAAAAAGTAAATCTGCTTCAACAGGTATAAAGTTCCATCTCCACTTTTTTTGAATTTTTTTTATGTTTAATTAGTTTATTTACAAGGGTCAGTTCAAACGCTATATTACCGAACATAATAAAAAATAGAGTTTAACATTTTAACTACTACTTAAAAAGCGGTTGTCGAATATAGACTAAAAAGCATTCATCACTTAAGTATGATAAAATAATAAATTTTTATTGTACACGTGTCTCTACACTCGGACAAATGATATTTATTTAAAGCTATCTCAGAATAGCGACCCTTAATTTCTAAATAAAATTAAAATAATAGTATTGTTAATTTCATGATATGCTCTCTTTTTATATACATTCAATAGGTCACCACAAATATATTTCTTACATGGTAGAAGATATTTGGTCTCTGTTGATTATTCTGAAGATTCATTGGCTTTGAATATCTCGATTCTGAGGGAAAAAGTAAATTTGCTTGAACAGGTACGAAGTTTCATTTCAATTTTTTTGAGTTTCTTCCATCTAATTAGTTTATTTATAACTCAATTGCAATTTGAAATCTCAACCATTAATTTAAGTAAAATTTATGGTGCTCGATAAGGGAAAAGTTGTTAGTCTAAGTTACGATAATTAGATTATATTCTTCTATATTGTTTTTTTTTTTTTTTTGCGTATATTTGTTTTTTTTTTCGCCTTTCCTCGTCATTAGACCATGTTGCAGTTCGGCGTATGTTTTGGATACTGATTGTTTTTTTTTTTTTTTTTTTGGATACATGAGAAGTCTAATAGACTGAAATAATATTGTGAGCTACACAGCAGGAGTCAATCCTCCCTTTAAGATAACATACACCAAATTGGTGATAATTTTTGTGGTGGAGAGGACTGGAACGGGAGACCTCAAAACCTCTCACTTCTCACATTTCTACGAAAAATAGGAAGATCAATCAGACCACACCTGATTGGCTTCTATGTTGTTTTATTAATTTAGTTTTATGACAAATGAAATTGTCTACCGAATAAGAATTTGATTAATCTGGTTGTCTTGTAGTGTTAAAGTGTTAAAATGCCTTAAAAAAAATTCCGCTTTACAAGGACATTTTGAGTATTTGACTTGCATGTCTAATTAACATTTTTTCAGCCTTTTTTTTTTTTTTTGAACGAAGGTAAAGCCGAAAGAAAAAAAAAAAAAAATTTGTGTGACATATTCTTCAAAATTTTACATAGCGGCCTATTATTATTGGTTTTTTTTTATAAGGTGACCTAAAGAATAACATCTACCCTTTATATTAGGAGGGATTTGGAATGAAAATTTTCAGCTCAAATTATTGGATTTATGATATTATTTTTAAGAAATAATATTACTTAATTTCATAAAAATAGATTATACTATATGTATAATTAAATCTATAATTCATATAAAAAATAATTTCAAAATATTATCCTATTCCTATTTACCTATGTTTTTTTATATTTATTTAACGGAAACTTCAACATCAAATATTATCAAACACTAACATTAGTTCTTACATTTTATATGTTAAATTTATCCCTTCAATTTGGTTAAAAATGTGTGTGTATATTGGTTAAAAAATGTGTGTGATAATTAGTATATATATACATATATATTATATTATATCACATGGAATCTTTTTATCAGCAATAGATATAGGATTAGATAGGACACTATTAATTAGGCTTAGTGCGCAGAGAAAATAGCGGAACAAGAAGACTGAGCAAACTAAATATATCACATGGAATCTTTTTATCATCAATAGATATAGATTAATAGACATATTAATTAGGCTTTAGTGGCAGAGAAATAGCGGAACAAGAAGACTGAGCAAACTAAAACATATGTTGTTATTCCACGTTGGTTTGGGAGGATGTTTTTATTCAAAATATAAAATTTAGACAATTCTCCTTTTCTTGAACTAATTTTTGAAAAGTGAGTTGAACTGCGTTCATATTGTAATATGATATTATATTAAGACTTTATTATAATATAGTTGAATCTCCTCACCTTAAAAAAAAGGTCTAACACATGTCAAAAGGGTGTTAAATTTTTTTAAAACAAATTATGTTTAGGAGTACATACTTTTTTCTGATCGTCTTGAGAAGCTTTATTAGTGGATTGTTGATGGCGTTACAAGTGCAGCATATACTCTAAGTGCTGCATTTAAGGTTTTCTTGCCCTTCTTTTTATACAAAAAAAGATTCAAAAAGTTTCACATAGTATGAAAAAGGAAAGATAAGATTAATAAGTAGCAAATCGACGCACGCATATGTGTAATGATTGTGCATCATAAATTATAAGAACAGTGCAGTCAGAAAATGAGTCTTGATATTGTCAATGGGGTTTCCTTGCGGTTGCGGGCACTGAACTTTCGTTGTCCCTTCCAATCAAGCTTGTCACCTTTATTCCGAACCAATTCGCTTGTGATTTTTTTGTCCTGTACGATCTCAGTTTTTGGAGCTTATCTTCCGAGAAGTTTCTATTACTTTCATAACCTGTAAAACTTAATTGCTCCTCAATCTTTGATCTGCCAAATCCCTTGCATGCATATTTCTAAAGTCAAAAATGACAGAAAGAGTTACAAATGAATGCATATTTCTAACATTCAGATTTGGCATTGTAGGCATCCATTAGTTATTTTTTTAATAGTATAATGATCACAGTAGAAATAACCTTCCTTTCTAATTAGTTAATCATATGCTAGTTGGACTAAAAAACTAATAGCTAATCTATCATCAAGTTGTCGTTTAATAGAATTGAAAACTTCAAAAATAACAAACTTGAGTTCAAAATTTAATCTGTGGTTAGTAAAAGAAACCATTTTCAGACAAAGTCAAATTTCATAGGCCTTATTAAATCCGTAATGACCAATCAGTAGCCAATCATACAATCTAATTATCTCAATAATTTAGTTTAGCCATAGTAAAAACAAACTAGGCCTCCTTTTACAATATCTAAACAGAAAGCCCACCCTAAGCCCAAAAGGTTGGGTCGTAGAATAGCCCTCTTTCACTCTTAAAAAGTTTTCGTTTTGAAATATATTAGACTGAATTTTTTTTTTAATTTTAAATTAATTATTTATCCTTCAAATTTTAAACAAAATTACTATATATATTATATCATTACTGTTTGATAAAATTACAGGTTCGTTTTGTAATTTAGCTCCACCAAGTTATTTAGTCCTTTCTTAAAAAAATATCATTTCTGCCAAAGTACAAAATAATAACACTATATTAAATATAAATAACTAAACATTTAAATATTACAAGATGTTTAACATTAAAAAGCACTTTTTTTTATAGGAAATGATTAAATAATTTAACAATGTTAATATTAGAGACGGATAATTGATTTCGCAAATAATTAAAAAAATTATAATTTAGACTAACTAAATGATTAAATAGTTTTTTTCAAAAAAAAAAAGATTAAATAGTTTTTTTTTTTTTTCTTTCAACATTTGACTTTGAAGGCAAGTTTACTTATAATATTTACAAAGTTTAATTACGTAAGGACAGAAAAGGAAATAGGGGAGAAGTTGCTGGCAGTATCGGTAAAAGTAAAGATAGGACGCCGTTTGTTAAAAACTAAAATACAGCTGTGTCCTTATTTTATGTTCCAACAGAACCCGTTAGTCGCCGTGGCGTCAACAGACTGTTTTTGTGTTGTCACTAATAATATCCATTTGCTAGTCTTTTACAAAAATTGCTACACTCTGTCTCACTAGATATGTAAGAAATAAGAATCTATGATTTAGTTAATTGTTTTTAGATTTTGATAATACATCCTTATTTATTTAAAAATTAGAAAATAAAAATGAATGTTATAATAATAAATAATAAATAATAATTAATAATTAGAGGCAATACTTAATTCTGTTTCTTATAATCTAAGGAATTGAATGTCTAAATTCCGAGCAAGGCTGAAATTTGAACTTTAACTTTAAATTATATATTGACAAAAAATAAAATTTCTTGAGTTAAATGTATATATTTTTAAAAAATGAATTTTTTTAAGTATCGAAGAAGGTGATTTAAATTTGAATTTATTGTCAACTCATAATACACTTACCACTAAGCTATGTTTTACGATGCTTAAAAAATAGATTTTGACTCTTACTTGTGTGTTTCATATTATTTCTATTTCTGATTTTTTAATCTAAATTGATTTCTTGAAAATGGAGTTTATTCCTTATTATGAAAACTTATACTTTTCCTTTAAGGTAGCAAATAATAAGTTTACTAGTCTTTTGTTATATTTAAAAAAAAAAAACAAAAAAACAAAAAGGTGTTAAAACTTTTAAATCTCAATTAGTAATAATGTTTTTTAATAATTAAAATTTGAAATTACAGATAGGTTTTGAAGTACATGCATGCTTTTCATGTTTTACAGTTACAACAATAAATTCGTCAGCCCACTAGTTATTCATTGGTCAAAATTCTATTTCCTAATATAAAAATTGATGGGCTAATTAAAAAATTAATGGTTAATTAGACAAATTGTAGTGGGCCCATATGTAGTAATTTTTCAAAAGTGTATACCATTATGGTGGGGTTATCAGCTAGGCTAGCATATCAACGAGTAATTATGATATGACCTGTCTTGTAAGTTACATGTAAGACTTTACAAGAAAGAAATTAATTTAGCATCTTGACATTCTTTATATGATATTTTTTTGGTCAAACACCAAAATTTTTGATATCTTTTCACTAGATGCATTCATGTATTTGAATATTTGCTTTTGCTGTCCTAATAATTTAAGCGTGTGTTGTAGTTTTCTATTTGATAGCTACTAGTGCCTTCCTCTTAAAATATAAATCAGAGTAATTAATTTTTTAAAATTATAATAAAATTAAGCATAAAAAACTAACTGTTATCCACATAATTACTCCTATCTCATATTATATTTAATATAAATAAAAGTAAATTGAAAAAAAAATCTTTTATTACTCTTGAAAATATTCAAATTAACTTATATTTTAAGACATTTTAAGACGACGCAGTTTATCGTATTTAAAGTCCAATATGTAGTACATAAAACACAGCAAAAGACAAGCTTTATGTATTAAATTAATATGCATTATTGAAAAATATATAAATATATATATATACTTGTCTTCTATTGAAAATTAAAATAATACTCTGTCTCTATTAGAAAGCAGAATGTCTTGATCGAAGTTGCAATGAGATTCGAGGAATATATTATCTTCTTAAAATATGTTGTATGAGTATAGTGTATCCCTTACACATACTTTGTACTTGCTAGCTAGTATATTTAAATTAATCTCCCCTATTTAATTTCAACCCATTTCATTACACATATATTGATTCTTGCTTATATTATATTAACACATTTTTTAAATTGAGATTTGTATTAAGGTTATAATGGTAAATCATAACCTAATTAAAGAAAATAAGCTGCAGATTTTATTTTTAAAATAATATTTAGTATTTTGATTAGGGTAAAAAATTCATTACTATGGAGTCACTTAACTCCAGTAACGTTATAAATTTACCAAGGATATTATAAGTATTTATATATTTATCTCCACTAAATTTATAAAATTTTTTTCAAATGCTTTTGTTATTTATATTGCTCGGTAGCATAATATTTATATAAATATTTAGAGGTTGAGAGTGAATTTTGAGACATTATTTATCGTGTTTAGTTACCGACTAGAAAAATAACTGATATTGTATAATAAAATATATTATACTATATTTCATATACATATACACTAATAAAATTATAAATCATTATTATTACAGCCTCAGCAAATTATCAGCATGAGCAATGACAATGAAGTGCATGGTTATGGTTAAGCTGTCACTATTATAACAGAATGACAAGTGTGATACAAATAGATATAACTTCTTGTTTGAGGAAAAAAAAAAAAAAAAGGTTGAGAACGTTGAATTTGAGACATTATTTATTCGTGTTTAGTTACCGACTTAGAAAAATAACTGATATTGTATAATTAATAATATATTCTATACCTATATTTCATATACAATACACTACATAAAAATTATTAAAATCATTATTATTACAGCGCTCAGCAAATGTGATCAGCATGAGCAATGTACAATGAAGTTGCATGGTTATGGTTAAGCTTCACTATTATAAACAGAATGACAATGGTGTGATACAAATAGCATATAACTTTCTGATTTGAGGAAGGGAAAAAAAAAAAAAAAAGGTCTGGCTCTATGCGAATGAAAACCCTCAATATGGGGGAAATTAAAAGTAGGATAAAACTGTTCCTAATCATAAATGCGCGTCCAAAAAAAATCCCACCATAAAAAAGCGCAACATCAATGGAAAAAAAAAAAAAAAAGGCTGGCTCTATGGAATGAAAACCGTCAATATGGGGAAATTAAAAGTAGGATAAAACTGTCCTAATCATAAATGCCTTCAAAAATCCCACATAAAAAAGCACACATTTCACTTTTTATATACGTATATATATATATTCTTGACTACGTGAGTCCTATAATTCACTTTATAGTATTATATATCTAATGGTCAAAATTTACTTGTCACTTTGTATAAATGACCGGGTTGTGAAGTTAGAAAAGTAATGTGAAAAGTCTTTAGCCTTTAGGAGCCTAAAATTCAGTGAGTAATTGTTTATCCCCAGTGGTTGGATTAGGTCTTTTCTTAGGTCTTGATTGTGATTTTTTCTGACCTTTGTAATGACTTAAATACCCTCCCTCATTATATTATAATAGGCTATACCCTGATGTGACTTCCAGGCCCCTATTGCATGTAACCGAACCAACCAGCTGCCCAAGCATGATAAAGATTGTAACTGACCCATTTTTGCCCTTTGCATGTCACTGAACCTAAGTACAGTTCAAACAGAAAATGCAATGCACAGCAAGTACTCGTCTAAAATTATTGTTTGCCCAACAGTGATTGACCAAATATGTATAAATATTCTCGACACGGTTAATCAGCGAAAATGAATTTATTTTTAGATTTTACTCTCAATATGTAGAGTTTGGCCCTCTTTGCCGATCTTTAAACAATAATAATTGTTTTAGAAGTTGATTTAATACAATAGCGGTTAGCTGTCAGCCGTCAGATATTAGCTTGCATCGAAAAAACACATATGCATGATAATTTTCTATTTAAAAAAAAACAATTAAGTATTTACTAAAACAATGAGGTTTGGTGGAATTTGAATTGTTAATAAATTATTATATGAATTTTGTTTGTGAGGAGAGTCAACATATGCAGAGGAGACTTCCAATTAATATTCTGAGGTTTGCTGCTTCTGCTCCATTAATTAGGGATTTATTAAGAAATAGAAAGTGGGTTCTGGTTTAGGAAGGAGATAAATATTGTTTGTTAGGGATTTAAATGATTCAGAATCAAATTAATTAAACTAGATGAGTTTAAATATAAATTACAGTGAGGTCCACAATTAGAGGGAGTGATGAAGGAAAGTTTGTCTGTAAGTGAATAAGAAGATACGAAATGAGAGAGAGAAGGTGTAGCTGTTCATGCTACCCTCACGCACCATACCCATGTCGTTATGCGGCTATGGATTGGGTCCACCGACTTGTAGGCCTCACCTTCTCTCTCTCTCTCCCTCAAAATGAAAATGAAAATGAAAAGCTTCAATTTTTACAAAAATATTACCATTTAAGAGAGGAAAGAAGAAAAATAGAGCAAAATCAGAAACAAAAGGGCAAAAAAGAAAAAAAAAATTATATATATAATTTTAATTATTATTATGTATATGTGTGAGCATATCTGCATGACACCAAATCAAAAAAAAGAAGCACAGTAACCTCACTTGTTCAAAATCTGGCGTTTAAAACAAAGGAAACTGTAGTAGAGAAAGAGGAATCTAAATGCCTCATGGGTTCTGTTTGTGTATGTGTTTTCGCTATTTCTCTTTCTTAATCTCTCTTCTTTAGTCTCTTTTTCTTGAATTTTTTCTTAAAGAATCTATTCTAGGTCTCTTTCTCTCAAAGATATAGAGATATTTTTTCCATTTTAGGGTTCTCATTTAATCAGTGTCAAAAAGCTTCAATTGTGTTTTGTTGGGATTTTCAGTTAAAGATTTCGAGACAGAACTTAAATTTGCATGTGGGGTTTGTTTGGTTTCTTGATTATAAATTTCTTTGCAAGGAGAAGAAATTGAAGAACTAATAGAAGAAGAAGAAGAAGAAGAAGAAAAAGAAAGACAAGTGTGTTTATTTACAAAAAAGATGGCCGCTTCTTCTTCATCCGTGCCTTTCTTTGGAGTTAGAGATGAAGATCATCAAAACCAGATGAAACAACAGCATTCCTCAACACCAACTTCATCTTCAGCTCTGGCGCCGCCGCCCCAGAAGAAAAAGCGAAACCAACCTGGAACACCAAGCAAGTATCAACAATTTTTGTCTAAGATCTATCTAATTAAAATAAATTAAAAAATAATTTCAATTTATGAATTTTTCAACTAACCCATCTCCTACCTTGATTTTCTTTTTCCTCTGGTTTTTTTTTTTTTGTTCAGATTTTGCATTAAAAACCCCATTTAAGAAACTGTAAGAAACTTTTGAGCGGAATTGACATGCGTATATGTATTCATAAATATATTATATAAATTCCAAAATAATTTCATCCTTTCTAATTAAATTTTTTTAATTTGTTGAATTTTCTAATAGTTTGTTGTTTGGCATTTTTCATAACAGATCCAGACGCAGAGGTGATAGCACTATCTCCCAAGACACTAATGGCAACAAACAGGTTCATATGTGAGGTATGCAACAAAGGGTTCCAGAGGGAGCAAAACCTACAGCTCCACAGAAGAGGACACAACCTACCTTGGAAGCTAAAGCAGAAAACTACAAAAGAAGTGAAGAGGAAAGTGTATTTATGCCCTGAACCCACATGCGTCCACCATGACCCTTCTAGGGCTCTTGGTGACCTTACTGGTATCAAGAAACACTATTCAAGAAAACATGGTGAGAAAAAATGGAAGTGTGAGAAATGTTCAAAGAGATATGCTGTGCAATCTGATTGGAAAGCCCATTCTAAGACTTGTGGCACCAGAGAATATAGATGTGACTGTGGCACTCTTTTTTCAAGGTAATTTTAGTTTCTTCTTTCTTCTTAGACATAAAATTAATCATCTTTAACTCAAGAAAAGAAAAAGGGAGAGGCGTTATAGGAGTACTAGTACTTTGCCTGTTTGTTTTAGGGCTAAAGATTCTTTCTTTTTTTTCTTTCTTGATTATCAGTTTCTTTATTTTTTCATAATTTTTTTAACTTTTCTTCACTGATACTGTAGAGGAGACGTTGAAATAGCAGAAAACATGCTCCCACGTGAATAATCTCTGGAAACTGCCATGGTCATAGAGTTTTCAACGAGTGAAGGAAGGAGAGAAGAGAAATTATATTAAGCTAAAAAAAATTTTAAAAAGAAAAGTAAAAAAAAAAAAAATAGTAGTTCATTTTGTTTTTCTTTTTTCTTTTTTCTTTTTTTCACCTTGGAACCACCGCCCCTTTTGGTTGTTTACCTTTTCCTATTCACGTGTTGCTATGCCATGTAGAGCCCTTGCTGCTGTGTGTTGTTTACCTTGTTTGTTCTCTTATGGGTTGGCTAGATGTGATCAGCTCTGTACTGTTGCAGGTACTCCTTTTCATGATAACGTAGGCCCTAACAAACCCTTCTTCCTTCTCTCTCTCTCTTTCTTTCTTTCTTTTCTTCCATGGCTGCTGTTACAACTGTAAGAGAATAACCAGGCTAGAAAAATTAATTCAGAAAGGAAAGTGAAATTTTAAGTAATGGTTTAAAATTTTCTTGTTTTGGGTATAAAAATTATTAAAGCGAACCGATCATGAGGCTATTATTGAATATACTTTTTTTTTTTTTTTTTTTTTGATAACGTCAGGCCCTAAACAAACCCTTCGTTCCTTACTTCTGGTCTCTCTTTCTTTCTTTCTTTTCTTCCATGGCTGCTTTACAAAATGGTAAGAGAATTAACCAGGCAGAAAAATCTATTCAGAAGTGAAAGAAATTTAAGTAATGGTTAAAATGCTTCTCTGTTCTTGGTATAACAAATTATTAAAGCGGAATTCGCCGTCATGAGGCATATTATATATATATTATAACTTTTTTTTTTTTTTTTTGCATTTAAGTTATAATATAATAAAGACATCTAAATAGACAATAAATAACAAGGTTAGTTCCTGAAATGGACGGCTTGATTGACTGCCTCATGATGTTGAAGACAGTTCTCTAGTCTTTGCATTTTTTTTTTTTTTTTTTTTGCATTTAAGTTATATTTTATAAAAGACACAATAACAATAATAACAAGTAGTTCCTGAAATGGACTTGCTTGATTGACTGCTTTTCATGATGTTGAATACATTCTCTAGTTGCATTTATTGAGCTTTCAGTTCTTGAAATGGTATTTCATGGTGTGATTGGTTAATGATATTATTCAATTTCTGGTGAAATTCTCTTCCCCAACCTACCCCATTATAATTATTATGTTTCTGTCTTCTACGGAAATTATAGTTGAACCTCTTCACTTTCACACTCCTCTTTCTTCTTCTTCTTTTTCCCTACTTCGATTCAAGCTCTTCTCTTCCTAACTAATAACACATATCGATTTTTATTTTTTATTTCTTACTTTTACTACTGAACTTAATTAATGTAACCCTAATAATGTTTATACTGCTTTATTTTGAGTTGTCAATATTGTTGGACCGTATATAGTGCGATGGGACATGTCAACAGGAATGCAAGCCAAATTTAAGAGTCAAGAAAATCTTGAAATAGATTACATGTCTACCTAAGTTGTGGAGACTGCCATCATTTTCTTTAATGTCTCTGTTTGGACTTTACATATATATTTACATATATCGTGGGATCAAATTAATACATTTTCTATAGGAAATCACAATGTTGTGCCTTGGCTTATTTTCAACATTTTCAAGAATTATTTTCAAAACCTAAATAATTTCGTCTTGTTGTAGAAATAAAAGACATTGAATTCCTAATTAAAGCTACTGTTTTTTAGCTTAATTATTATCTACTAATTTCCCTAATTCTCTAATTATTGTTGCAGGCGCGACAGTTTTATCACTCATAGGGCTTTTTGTGATGCACTGGCTCAAGAAAGTGCAAGAAATCCTCCTTCAAATTTGAACAGTATAGGAAGCCATTTATATGGCGGTAGCAACATGAGCTTAGGCTTATCTCAAGTGGGTACTCAAATTTCAATGCAAGATCAATCGAGTGACATTCTAAGACTTGGTGGAGGTGCTCGAACCGGACAATTTGATCATCTTCTTCCTCCAATAGGATCATCTTCGTTTCGACCTCCTCAGCATATGTCATCATCAGCTTACTTCATGCCAGAATCTAACCAGAGTTATCATGATGAACAACAACAACAACATCACCACCAATCTCAACAAGGATTATTGCAAAATAAGCCATTCCATCACGGACTAATGCAATTCGCCGATCTGCATAATACTACAACCACCAATCCTCCTCCTCCTGGTCCGCCCTCCGCTTCCAATATGTTTAACCTAAGCTTTCTCTCCAGTAACAGCACTACAAGCAACATTACTAGTAGCAACACTGTCAATAACTCAAACAATCTACAATCTCCAGGATTGCTAATAAATGGTGGTAGTGGAAATGGCAATGAAGGGTCAACTATATTCTCAAACAACATAATGAGCGACCATCATCATCAAATTAGCTCAGGCGTCTCTTCTCTCTTTAGCTCTTCCGTTCAAAACGACAATATAGTCCCTCACATGTCAGCTACAGCATTGCTTCAAAAAGCAGCTCAAATAGGTTCGACTTCAAGTTCTAACAGTGCTTCATTGCTAAGAACATTTGGTAGTAGCTCTTCTTCAAGATCGGATAGGCAACCGCTGGTTGGAGCTAATTTCGGTGGGATTTTCAGTGAAAATGAAAACAATCTTCATGACCTAATGAACTCATTCACAGCAGGTAATCCTTCCATTTTCGGTTCTGGGCATGGACAAGAAAACCCTTATAACAACATAGAGGAAGCCAAATTGCAGCATGGTTTAAACGTGAGCATTGGTGGATCTGACAGATTAACCAGGGACTTTCTTGGCGTTGGACAAATAGTAAGAAGCATGAGTGGAGGGTTTTCTCAAAGAGAAAAACAGCCACCACAACAACAATCAATAGATATGAGTTCTTCTTTGGATTCAGACAGAAACATTACTGCGCCGGCGCCGACAAGTCAATCTTTTGGAGGAAATGGGAATTTTCAGTGACGAGAAAGAACAGAAAGAAAAGGGGCAATAAAAGAAAAAAGATGATGAATAGATAATGAGAGAGAAGAAAGAAAAAGTACTACTGGTACGTAAAAAAACTAACCAACCTTCTTCTTTTCTTTACTACCACCACTACCAGGTGTGACGTGCTTAAATGATTATATATGATTAAAAAGTAAATTCTTGATTTCATTGGTAAATGTGCATCTTAATGCTTTTTACTGTTCATTTGGAGTTCTTGAATTTTTATTTTTCTTTTAGAAAATTTATTACGGTATTCTCATGTCTCTGACATAGTCTCTTTGAATGGGGACAGTGTTGAGAGAGTACATATGGGTGTTGTTTCTTTTCTTGTCTTTTTGTTTTTATTTCTTTTTTCTTGTTTTTCACCTTTTATCACACTCACATATGCATTATATCCGTGTGTGTGTATATGAAATTATATTTGTTTGGCAGAGTTCAGTTCACGAGTCACGAGTGCTGCTCTTAGGATGCTCAAACGAAATGTCTTTTCCCTTTAATTAGCTATTCATAATATTCACTTGTAAATTAATTAATATTTCACTATGAAATATTAATTTAGTTTTAAGTTTAATTAAACTTTTCTTAGCAAGATTATTTGCGCAGACAATTGGGTGAGGAGTGAAAAAGAATATTGATGTAAGGAATAAAGAATTTTATTTTTAGAATTTTTTTCCCACATTCTTTTTTCTTTTTCTTTTTTGCTTAAAAAATTGCAGATATATGGCAGAAAATTTGTACTACTTCCCAAAAGACAGGACATTAGAAGCCCCACCTCCATGCAATAACAACTATGATTGAGACACTTTCTACTGTTTCACCAATATATAAACAGAAAAAAAAATTACCACCTGAAAAAAAAAATTTTCTTGCACTATATATATACATTTATGTCGATAAAAATTAAAACTTGTACCTACCGATTATCTTAATTTACTCAAATCTATATGTTTCTCCTGTTTCTGATAAAATATAAATCTAACACAAAGTCATTTTATTTTAATTTGCAGGGTTTGTGAAAGGCATTGAAAATAGCTAAGAGACACATGAAGCATTGACTCAGAAATCCGAAATGTGCCGTGTTAAATATGAGAGAGCTGAATTTTGTTGAAGCTGTATCTTATCTTCTTGCTTCTTCCCTTCAAGTGTACCTAGGAGTTTGATCAATCATATTTTGGATAGTGACTTTAGCTGCAACATTTTTCTTGTCTGCTGCTTTTGAATTAATGTTACTTTCCTTTTTTTCTTTTACTTGTTAATTAGTTACAGTAATATAGAAAATTTTCAGGAGCTTTCATATAATGCTTTCTTAGATATTATATATATATATATATGATGAAGACTAGCTAGTTCATATGCATATAACATGGAGCTTAGTTTCTGCTAGAGAAATTTTGCTGGATACATAACATGTAGAGGGATAATATACCTTATTATACCATATAGAAATGAAAATCCTTACATTTACAAGTTTATACATTAAGAAAATAATTTTGCATTTTTTCTTTTAATATTATAGATTTCACAATTTTCATTACCATTTCAAAGTTCAGACTGAAAATTAAATATTTTTAGTTCGTCATTGAGTTAGTATTGCAGTATATTATTTGAATATCTATCTTCCTTATACTAAAGAAGGGTAATGTTCAAGTGCTGAAATTCTACCTTTTAAGCTTCCCAATTGCAATTTCTTATCTGCAATCTTTTATTATTATTATTATTATTCTCATTCTATGATGTATGTGTATCCACTCTTGGAGATTAGATCTTTTCAGATTGAATGCAATGAGATAAGTCTGAAATCATTATTATATATCATCTGCAAATGAAATCAGCATATGCCTTTTTTTATCAATCTGTGGTCTCAATACCAAAATGGAAGATTGATAAGGTTTTTTTAGCTAAGTTTGTGCATGCTATTGCTGAGTGGGGGACCTGTACTCTGATATATAACATATGCTTTATTACAGGGATTTCCTTGGATCCCTAACACATCACTTTATTTTTTTTATTTTTTTTATTTTTCGCCGTCCTAGCAAAGTGCGCCCTCCGGGGATAGAAATTGTGTTCTCAACCCTTACTTATGGGTTAAGATCACTTGCCACCCTAAACAACACATTGTTGGTAGATTCAGTTCTCACTTTAATTGTCATGTTTCGATAGAATAAGCAAATAACCATTCCAGTTTATCAAATTTATGATCCTCTGAAATAGAACCACCACGAGCAGAATTGAAAGCCTCAGACTAAAAAGTGAGAATCTCCACATTTTCTTAGGCACTAAATACTGCTGCAAGTTTCAAATTTGAAACCAACACAAAAGAAACCAAAACCCAGAAATAAAAAATCATTCAACAATCAAGTAAAAAAGAATCTGAAAAAATAGAAAAGGTATTTTAGAGAAAAATCAAGCTGGAGAAGGAATACACATAAGCATGATGTAAAAGTACTAAATAAGGTCATTTTATCCGTTATATTCTCTGTCCTCAAGTTTGTTGGAATATTTTTCTTTTGTGTAACTCAGAAGAAAAATTTACTCCTGAAAATTAAGTGATTGGGAATTATCTTTGTCAGAAAAGAGCGAGTATGTTGAATTAATTTAAACTAGGTTGCAATTTCTAAATCTCATCATTTGATGAAATATACGTTATAGTTTTAATGGTATTGGAAGTTAGAATCTAAGTTTAAAAAAAAAAAAAAAAAGAAGGAAAAAAGAAAAAAAAAGAAAAGATTCAGAATCCTATTATGCGTTTCCATCTCAATCAATCACCTTGTAACATTATGCGTTTTAGCCTTTCAGATTCTCAACCAGTCTCAATTTAATTATAACGGAGAATTTTAATATGAGAATGCTATTCCACTTTGTAATTTGTATTTATACTGCAAAATATTTTCCCATACACTTCTTCTCTAAATTATATGATTTTAGAATTGATTTTAAGTGGATGGAAGCTTAATTCAATCAAATTTCCATAATGAATGTGAAGAGGAGGAATAATAAAATTTAAAGTTTCACAACGTCTCTAGACTTAAAATAGCATGAGATTTTGGGAAGGAAGATGACCTAGTTTTTATGATAAAAGGTATTTTACAAAGCCACAGTTTGATAAATATAATCATAATTTTTGTTAAGGATAGTCCATTAAAAAATAAGAGTGATGAGAATAGAATTGAACCTACCTTTAAGTTTTAGGACATCCACCTTAGCCAATCATGTAATTAGTTTAAGATGCAGCTTGTAACAAAATTATTGATCTAACTATATTAATTCTCATTGTTATTACTATATTTATTTGTCGGTAAATTGATTTTATAAAATCGTCCAAAGAAGAGGCTTGATTAATGTCCATTTCATTTGACTTTTAAATGATATCGTTCGATTCTTGAATATTTAACCGATGAAATTATAAAGTGCCAAATAAACAATAAAGGATAAGACTTATCTATTTTGAATATATAAGTCAATTCATATATCAAATCGATAAATAATTAATATTATTAGTTAATATTTTTTGTCTTTTTCTCGGTGAAAATCAAAAATCTATATTTAATTAGTAATATATTGATCAGCCCATAAATTTGGCCAAAAATAGCATACTATAACGTTCTAAAAATTTCCACTACTTTCTTAAAAAAAACAATGTTCCCAACTCCTAATTTTTAATTTTAAAAACATAGCAATAAATATTTATTGAACCATATGATTTTTAGCTTTTGAAACAATTAATGATTAAGTATATGTGAAAGTCCCCCTATTTGACAAATCCAGGTTCTATAAAAAAACCAATGTTGCCCAACTCCTAATTCCCTTGTAACCTTACTTAAAAAATGAACAGTAAGCAATAAAATATTTACTGTGAACCATATGATTTTTGCAGCTGTTTCTGAAACAACTCTAAGAATTAAGTTATAGTGTGAAAGTCCCCCATATTTTAAAAACATAGCAATAAATATTTATTGAACCATATGATTTTTAGCTTTTGAAACAATTAATGATTAAGTATATGTGAAAGTCCCCCTATTTGACAAATAATACAAATAAAACAAAAACCCTGCTACTAAATCACACGTCGCCCTTTCAAAATATTTTCTTTTTCTTTTAAGAAACTCCTCTCAAGTTCTTATAATGATTTTCTTTTTTCAATTTTCTTGAAACCAGTCGCATTCTAACCATCTAATTGGATAGTTAACGAAGAAAAATCATAAAATGATCTATATATGAAATGGTTTTTACTGCATCTTTATATTTTGTTTTCATGAAAATGTATTTTTATCAATACAAAATTAATCCAACGAACTCATTCTTGGTTTATCCAAAATTAAGAAAAATAAAAATTAGAGGGGAACTTATAATTGGCAGTAAAAACAATTTCACATCGGAGATGGCAAAAGTACCCATAACTGAGTTGGACCCAACCAACATATGTATAATTAACATATTTGTCAATGATGCATTCTTATATTTTAGCTTGTCTTTCTACTTTCTATAAAACTTTAGGGAGTGTGATTTTTCAAATTTCAATCCTTTCGATTGTATCAAATGACTCGTTTTTTGATGCAGCGTACAATACTATTTTAATCCATTTAATTTTCAACAAACAAATAAATAAAATATCTAAAATATCTTAAAATAAATTAGTGATTGTCAATCAGGTGTGTCTGATTCGTCTTCTCACTTATGTGAGGAGTGACAAGGTCTCGAATTCGACTCCTTTCGATCACCAGTATTTTCACTAATTTGATAAGTCCAAATGAAAGCTATCTCTATTGTGTACTACAGCTCATCGAGCCTTTTAATGAATAAAAAAAAAATAGCGATTAAGTGTGTTAAGGAATTGCTGCTGTGATCAATATTTCTTGGGGAAAATTATTATTTCATCCCTGAGGTTTTACATAATTATTTAAGTAGTCCTCGATATTTATACATATATTTATAACGTTCCTGAGGTTTGCCGCCGTCATATTAATTGGTCCTTCCGTAAAAAAAAATACACTTTTTCCATTAATTTTGAGAAGAAAAGACGAAATTATCATTTGGAAAAATAATTATTTCTAACGTCTTTCCTGAGTTTGCCCCGCCCGTCACTATTAATTGGTCCTTCCGCCTCAAAAAAAAAAAATACACGTTTTTTCCATTAATTTGAGAAGACAAAGACGAAATGATCATTTGAAAAAATAATTATGTTCGTCCCTGGAGATTTGCCATAAATTATTAAGTAGTCTCACTACATTCTATACAAATATTTATTAACCGTCCCTGAGGTTTCTTTACTTTCCGTCATATAGGTGAAAACTTTGTGTCATTACCAAAACGCAACAAATACATTTTTTCCGTTATAGTCTTTGAGTCGAAATACGGAAGAGGACAGAAATTATCCTTTTATAAGTTCATTTGACATACTATCATCATTAATACCCATATTTCCTCTAAAATTTATCGGGCTGAAGCTCACTATCACCATTCTTCCTCAACTAACGCGGTCTTCATTTGCCACTACTTGTCAATGAAAAACTATCATCTCTCCATAACCAGATTCACCACCAAAACTAACAAACCCCAATTATCCATCACCACCAAAACTAAAACCCAATATCCAAACTCAATCAAGCCATCATCACCCTTCATCCATTTATCTCTCTCTCCTTGATTAGAGGATTTAGGTTAGTTTGATCATTCTATTAAAAATTAACAGCAAAAAATGTGTTTTTTGGACGAAAGGATCAAGTAATATGACGGAAGTAATCTCAGAGACGTTATAAATATTTGTATAAATGACGGAGACTATTTAAATAATTATGGCAAACCTCAGCGACAAAATAATTATTTTCCCTTTTAGTTTTGTTGGTAATCTGGTTATGGAGATGATACTTGACAAAGACACGGTGGTGGCAATAAAGACCGCGTTGGGTTGAAGAAGATGGTGAAAATTTGAGTTTCAGATATTTTAAAGGAAATGGATTGACAATAATGTCAATGAAAACTTATAAAGGATAATTTCGTCTTTTCCGCTCAAAATTAACGGAAAAAGTGTATTTTTTTATGGAAGGACCAATTAATAGAAAAGTGGTATTTTTTATGAAGAGGACCCAATTAATATGACGGAAAGTAAACCTCATGGACGATCTATAAATATTCTGTATAAATGTCGGGGACTTACTTAATAATTAGGGCAAAACGCATCCATGGGACGAGAATTAATATTATTTTTTCAAAAGGATAATTTCATTCTTATCCGTCAAAATTAACAGAAAAGAATGTATTTTTTTGACGGAAGGACTAGTTAAAATATTGACCTGGTGTGGCCAAACCTCAAAGGACGTCTTATAAAATATAGTGGTTAATAAATTTCGAGGACTACTTAAATAATTAATGACTGAAAACGTCCTCGCAAAGTATGAACATAGAGAATGTTCTCTCCCCTAATTAATTCTTGTTCTGACGGAATTTGATTACTTGCTTTGGAATGCTAAATGCCAAAGACTACAATTTTTAGTTATTTAGCATAAAGAATTTATTCTGCTTTGGAGAGAAGGAGAAACATTATTCATGACCTTTCCAATGTCTGCATCAATTTAATCCAAATTATTCAATTCAAAATTTAAAAATCACATGACATAATAAGAAATAATTAACAGTTTTCTTGCCATTTTAAAAATTTAATTATTCAGATTTGTATAAATGTCGGGGACTACTTAATAATTATGGCAAACCTCAGGGACGAAATAATTATTTTTTCAAAGGATAATTTCATCTTTTCCTTTCAAAATTAACAGAAAAAATGTATTTTTTTGACGGAAGGACTAGTTAATATGACGGTGGCAAACCTCAAGGACGTTATAAATATATGTATAAATTTCGAGGACTACTTAAATAATTATGTAAAACCTCAAGGATGAAATAATAATTTTCCCTATTTCTTGTTTGCAATTATTACTTTTTGGAATGCTAAATCAAATACATTTTTTATAGCATAAAGAATTTTTCTGCTTGGAGAGGAAGGAGGAAACATTATCATGACCTTCCAATTCTGGCATCAATTATATCAATTATTCAATTCAACAATTTAAAATCATGACATATAAGAAAATAATAACAGTTTCTCCATTTTAAAATTAATTATTCAGAATTATTTCAACTATAAAGGAATAAACCATTATTCAGATTGATGTGTCATAATGTTTTACTTCTCAAATTTAAAAAAAAAAAAAAGAAAAAAAGAAAAAACTTGTTTGGCTTAGCTGGCTTAAAGATAAACCATTTTACACCTCAACTTGGGCCCTTAGCTTGGTCAAATTCATAACAAATATTTATTTTGAAGGATTAAACTTGATTAAATCGGATCCACGATCAAACTAATTAAAATAAATATTTTTTTTAAAAAAATTGTAAATCGATCATGTTACATATTTAAAACTAGCCATATTCATAATAAATAGTTATTTTTCATTAATTTAATTCACGAATGAATTTATAGACTGAATTTAGATAAATCAATCATAATTATAAATTGAATGCGTTATAACAGGTTGTTGAATTAGTAAAAGCGAACTCATACGAACTATACCTGTAAGATATGATTAGGAAATACCAGTCCGGCCTAGCGTGAGCCCACCTAATGGAACCAAATAAATTGAATACGTTTGGGTCAAGGTGTAATCAACCCTAAAACGCACTGTTTTTGACCATTTTATTCTGTTGGAATGGGAATTCAATTGTTGCGGGCAATACGCAAACGACCCTTTTTGTGAAAAAATAATTGCATGCTTAGATTCAAAAACATTAAATTTATATGTATAAAAATAAATGTATTCCATCAACTTCTACAACAATCATTTCTTGCTTATTAGAGAATATTTCGTTATTGTGTTTCTGAGAATCTACTTTTGTGTACACTTCCTATGAGACTGAGACTTCTCCTACAAATGGGAAATGCCCATTTGCAGCTGCTTGAGGGATTAACTTTCTTCATTTTTGTGAATACAGTAGGTGATGACATAGACATTTATTTTCAATTTTAATTTAATTTTTTCATATATAATAATTTTTCCATCTAGGTTATCAGCCAAATACTTAATTACAATACTGCTATTGTAATTAAAATGCCTATAAATACTACTTTCTAGGTCAATTATTTCATTATGGGAAACATATTAGGATGGTTGGATGAACGAAAATAGACTCTTTTTTTTATTTTTTGAGATTTACTTATTTAGACCGAATTCATAACCTCACTCGTGGACTAAATCAATGAAAATATATGTTTTTATTGAAATGATGATATTTCTAACCATACACAGGGCAAAAAAAAGGATAAAATGGAAACAATCTTTTAAAAAATTCTATTTTAATTAATTTGATTCATATATAGAGTCATGGATCCAGTCTGAATATTTTCCTTCTAGGTGAGCTTTATCAGCAAAATCAGATATTTGAAACTTGTCCAAACCGATATCAGAATTTTTACACCAGTGAAAAAACAAGAATATGGAATTAGATGGGCGTAATAATATGAGTCTGTACATATAAATACATAAGCATATATAGATGATAATTACAGTATATATATATATATATATATAGGTGGGTTCAAAATTTAAAAAATAAATTTGACATACTTTCACAGTCACGGGCTGATGATTCCATAAAGAGAAAGAAAAGACAAGAATTACGACAAAGCTGCCACATGAGTTTCACTATAATTACAATAACGAACAATTCCTGCTGCTATTTTTCTCTGCACAATATGAACAATACGGCCACCACACTGTCAGTTGCTCTCTCACTCTCTCTTCCTCATAAAATCTCCATACCCAAACACAATCTTTCAAAAAGAATCCTGAAAGCTGAAACCCTATTCTTCTTTCTTTCTTTTTTCTTTTCTTTAAAAAAGGCAAAACAAATTAAAACAAAAATAAATAGAACAGTGTTCTTCTCTTTTAACGTGGACATCACTGCATGTTTCTTGAACGTAGTCAACTTGAAATGAAAAATTAAGAAAAGAAAATTGACCATGGAATGTCAGCAAGAGACCTGAAATTCTGCAATTGCCTTTTGGGTTTTTTGTATTGTTAATTGTAGGGTTAGGTATTAATTAGGTGAGCAAACAAAATTCTTACATATAAAAAGAATTGAAATAGCATTTTTAATTTATTTTCTTACCTGTCTCTGAAATTAAATTAATAAAATATTTTGTAACTGGACAAAGAATAAAAAGGGAATTGTAACTTGTCGAGTCTGTTGGGTAGTTAGAGAGTGAAGATTCTTTAAAGACAGAGTTATCGATTAGACCTTCTTGGTTTTAACACTGTACTAATAATAATACTACTCTCAACGTGACTTTGAATATCTGAATGAATGGAACTCTGTCTTAGTTTTTCTTCGTAAATACTGATAAAATAACATTAATTAATAATTTAATCATTGAACATTTACCTTGTAAATTAAATAAGATGCAAGAAATGGATTATATTTTTATTAAAATATTATAACTAAGTGAAATAATTGGTTCTAGGAAAAAAAAATGCTAGTAAAATTAAAAATAAAAACAATTCTAGAAAACCAAGTATAATTTTCAATTCTTTTCATTTTTTTTCACATTTAAGTAAGTGTAATAATTATCGGATTTTTACTATTGATTCCAACTGCATGTCTAGCTGAAATTATTCCACTATACATTAGAATATGTTTTGACCTGGTAAGCATTTTGAAATTAAATTTAATGTACTAAGAAAAGAAACTTTTTTTTAAATGAAAAATTCAATTTTACAATTAAAAAGAAATAACAAATTTCAATCTCATGAGGTGTGACTATCAACTATCAACTATCAAGTAGAGAGAGAGGGAGTGGTTTAGGTCAATTTCCAATTAAGCTACTAAAAGAGTACACACAAAGATAAATTAATTGAAATTAAGGATAGAAATTAATATTCTTGAGAGGCACTTGTTGCACCAAAATCCTAACCAAACCAAGACAAAACAAAGTACATTACAATATGCATACCTAAACTGCAACATTCCGCCTTTTAATTGTTCTCTTTCTTCTCAAATGCAATAATCTTCTCTTCACTGCCTTAAATTAAAAGGGTTTATTACCTTGTGCCGACTTTATTTCTGTATCCAAAGAGCTTAAAGTGATCCCATGGTGCCCTCCACCAATGTTCCTTACCATCCCTCCAACACCCAAAAAGTCCAAAGTCAGCTTATCAGACCCTCCAATGCTCATTCCAAGACTTTGATGCAACTTAGCATCTTCTACATTACTGAAATTCCCACTATTATGAGGCTGTTCTAATGATATCCCACCGGCGAATCCACCAAAGCTGTCATCATGGCCATGTCCGCCTCCGAAAATGGAAGAGCCTCCATTAGCAAGAGAATTCATTAGACCTTGGAGTTGGTTTTGGCTTTCTATCTCCGCGTTGCCAAAGTTAGTAGACACAAGTGGTGGCCGGTCAGCTTTAGTACTAGCCGATGAAGAACTGCCGGCTAGGCCTCTTAGCAGAGTAGAATTATTGTTTGGGCTACTTGTTGAACCCATTTGAGCAGCTTTTTGAAGCAATGCAGTTGCAGACATGTGTGGGGTGATATTTTCTTGCTGCATTGAGTTACTATAAAGAGAGTGTATTCCGGCTGTGGAGCTAACATGATCATCCATATTATAAAGATTTGGGTTTGGATTTGGATTCAAGAAGCTTGAGTTCACCAAATTGGTAGCTGTACCAGTACTGGAATTTGCGCCATTGTCATTACCACTCATTCGATTAGGGGTAGTATTATTCGAAAAGAAGCTGAGATTAAAAAGATTGGTAGAGTTATTATTATTGGTGGAATTTTGAAGATCAGGGAGTTGCATAAGGCCATGCAAGGGTTTGCTTGGAAATGAAGTTTGGTTTGAATCCGACATGAAAAATGTAGACGAATTGGGAGGAGGAGGAGAGATTATGTGTTCGAATTTCGCGGCCCCAGCTCCGCCTAATCTTAACATATTAGTAGATGGATGGTGGTGGTTTTGATCTTGTAATGGAGGAATCTGAGAACCCACTTGAGACAAGCCTAAACTCATATGATTATTTCCATATAAATGAGTTCCAAGAGTGTTTAAGCTTGTAGGATGCCTTGCACTCTCTTGAGCTAATGCATCACAAAAGGCCCTATGAGTAATGAAACTATCACGCCTGCAAACAATAAAATGAACACCATTAGAAAAATGAAGATGACAAAAAATGAAAAGAAAAAAAAAAAGATGAAAGCTTGTGAAAATGATAAATCAATCAAAGTTTAAGTACTATTTCAAGAACTGGGTCTTCAATAAATGAAGCGTAGAGCTATTTACTAATTTGATGAAAAACCAGAAATTTATAAGCTAGTCCATTTGAGAAACTAATGCTTCAATAAATGTAAAAACTAAACAAAAAACCATCTTTCATTTCGAAAGAATATTTTCCATAATCGTGAAAGTCATCAATGAATGAGCACATTTTCATGACAGTTTCGATCAGCCATGAAAATGAGAAGGGAGAGATTCAATGGAGAGTAGAGTTACTTAATTACTGCTAAAAAGAGAGTGAAATGGGAAAAGAAAGACAAAGAGAGAAAGAGAAAGGGAGCATATAAACCCCACAACCCTAACGTTATACAAGGGGAAGAAGTATAGGAAAAGGAGCTGAGCCAACGCAGAAGAGAACAAACTCCATAACATATATATCCAACTCACATGAGAACAAACCCAGTAACAATATCCCCTTTCTGACACTCTATAACAACAACACGTGAATACATAAAAGAAATGAAGGAACCGGCGCTGTTATCGAGAAAGAAAGAAAGAACGAAAAGAAAGAAAAGTGTCTTTTTTTTTAAAAAAAAAAAAAAAATTAGGCTTTTGTTTTCTTCATTTCTGTTGAGAGACCTCCGAGCCATGGCAGTTTCGCAGATTATTCACATGCAACCAGTCCTTCTGCCATATTTGTAGTGTAAGAGATAGAGAGAAAGAGAAAATGAAAGAAAACAATCTACAAGTAAACCAAAATAGGAGAAAGAAAGAAAGAAAGAAAATAGCAGCAGAGACCAGACCAGACCCAGAACCCTTTTTGCTCTTCCATAAAATTCTCAGTCCCCAAATCTTTCTTTCATTTATCGTATATATTTTTGTCTATAGCCAAAATGATGAACAAAATGAATGAAAATATCCAAATTCTGATAAGACTATATCATTATATGCATAAAAATGATTAAATAATTAATTACCTTGAAAAAAGAGTGCCACAGTCACATCTATATTCTCTAGTGCCACAAGTCTTAGAATGGGCTTTCCAATCAGATTGCACAGCATATCTCTTTGAACATTTCTCACACTTCCATTTTTTCTCACCATGTTTTCTTGAATAGTGTTTCTTGATACCAGTAAGGTCACCAAGAGCCCTAGAAGGGTCATGGTGGACGCATGTGGGTTCAGGGCATAAATACACTTTCCTCTTCACTTCTTTTGTAGTCTTTTGCTTTAGCTTCCATGGGAGGTTGTGTCCTCTTCTGTGGAGCTGTAGGTTTTGCTCTCTTTGAAAACCTTTGTTGCATACTTCACATATGAACCTGTTTGTTGCCATCAGTGTCTTGGGAGATAGTGCTATCACTTCTGCATCTGGATCTGCAATCAGAAATGCCAAAATTAAAAATATTTAATAAAAACAAACTTTCTAATTCCTTCAATTACCCCAGAAAAATAATAGAATTGTAATTGGATTAACCAATTTCAAGAAAAATTAGAAATAGGGTTTTTTAATGAGAAATATATATGATATATATATGTTATAGAGAGTTATAGCTACTTGCTTGGTGTTCCAGGCTGATTTCTCTTTTTCTTTTGAGGAGGAGCAGAAATAGCTGTAGATGAATTTTGCTGCTGCAATATCTGGTTTTGATTTTCCTCTCTAGCCCGAAAAAATGGCGAAGATGATGAAGCAGCAGCCATCTTCAAGTCTTGACGCTCTTTTTTATTTCTTGAATTCAAGCAAATCTATGGAAAGGTCAAATTCAACTAAAAAACCATTAATTCCCATATATGAACACTGCTAGTGCTTCTTCTATATAGTTTATCCACAGAATTTCAGAAAAGAAACAGAAATAACTGAAAAAAAACATTTAAAAAAAATCTGGGACTTGGATATGTTACCTCTAGAAAGAAAAGCTAGTTTTCAGATGGAAACCAGAAGGAACCAAGAAGAAAGATTTAAGTTAAAACCCAGAAAGAACCAAGAGAAAAGTATAAAGGGGACAGCTACAATCCGGAAGAAGAAGAGAAGAAAACAAGCAATCTTTAGACGTATTTTGCTTCTCCTCTTTCTCAGAAGTTGTTGTTTTTATAATAATCGTATATAGTGTTCTGGGTGGCTTAGATCGAGAAGAATAGTAGTAAGTAGATATAGTATCATTGTTATAGAGAGTTTATAAGCTAACCTAGCTTGGTTTGTATGTGTCGTGGGTCTGTCATGAGCCTGATTATCTCTTTTATCTTTTGAGTGTGTAGGAGAGCAATTAATAGTTCTGTTATATTATGTGGATTTCTGGCTAGAACTTGCACATATTTTGGTTTTGGTATTTCCCTCTCTTAGCCCGAAAAAATTGGCGAAGATGAGTTGACCTGCAGGGCACAGCCCATCTTCAAGTCTTGACGCCTTACTTTTTTATTTCTTGAATTCAAAGCTACAATTATGAAAGGACAAATGCAATCTAAACAAACATTTAATTCCCAGTATGATGAACACTTGCTAGTCGCTTCTTCTATATAGTGTTATTCCACAGAATTTTCAGGAAAAGAAAAACTAGATATATAACTTTGAAAAAAAACGCACTCTATTAAAAAAAAAATTCTGGGAACCATTGGTGAATCTCGTTAACCTCTACGAAAGGAACAACCGAGTCTGAGATTTTCGAGAATTGGTGACCAGAGAAATGGAACTAATAGATAGTAAAAAGATTTTTAAGGTTGTTAAAACCCAGAATAAAAACGATCTCCAAGAGATATAGTGATAATAGGGGGGATCTCAGCTATCAATCCGGTAGATGCAATGAAAGAGGCAGACCGGAAAAACGATGCAACAATACTATATAAGACGTGATGTTTGCCTATCTTTCCTCCTTTCTCAGGGAATATGGTGGGGTGTCGGTGGTCCTTTTATAATAATCGTAGTTATATAATAACTATTTATAGATATATAATAAAAGCTCGATCTTCGGAACATAATTAGACGGGTTCGTTCTCTCAGGTATATCATTTATTTGGCCTTATGTATATACGATCAACCACATAATGACCACCGATACCACATAATTTCATTCTATTATTCCTTTGTATGTGTACTATATATTTATGTATTTATTTATCTTATGATTTACTTATGACATTACACTCAGTGAAATCTACAAAAGAAGGGAATAAAAACAAAAAAAAAGAAAAATTATTGTAGAGATAAAAATAGAGAAGTGTCACTGGTAGAATAGGCGGTAGCTCTCACCAGCCAAATGTGTCGATATGCGGCGGTTCATGGGATGGGTGGGGCCACCGTCTCAAGAGATGTTATAGGGGCCATTTACTTCTCGTATTTCACCTCTCCTATCTTCCTTGCTTCTTCATTTTACTGTGTTTTGCTTTCTTTTTATTTCCTCTCTCTCTCCTTTTACTCCGTCTTATTATCGTATCGCTTCTGTGGTTAGCTACCAAAACAAAGCTTTCCTTCGTCACCCTGGCTTGTGCCTTTGTCATTTTTTTTAGATTTACGTTATTTACAATATATATATATATATATATATAATAAAACTCGATCTCGGTATTAAATTGTTCCTCAATCATTTATTGCCATGTATATAGACAACACATACATGACCACCATACACATAATCATTCTATTTTCCTTATGTATGTGTATATATTTATGTATTTATTTTTCTTATGATTATTTGACATTACATATAAATCTACAAAAAAGGGAAAAAAAAAAAAAAGAAAATTATTGTTAAGTAAAAATTGAGAGAGTGTCACTGTAGAGGCAGCTCTCACCCAGCCAAATGTGTCGTATGCGGCGATGGTTGGGGCCACCGTCTGGAGATTATAGGGGCCTTACTCTTTCACCTCTATCTTCTTCTTCTTCATTTTTTTTTTTCTTTCTTTTTTATTTTCTCTCTCTCTCCTCTTCTCTTATTTCGTATCTTCTTGGTAGCTACAAAACAAGCTTTCCTTTCGTCACCCTCTTTCCTTTGTCATTTTTTAGTTTTGTTATTTAAATTATTTTCTACCTAGCTATTTGCATGTGGCCCTAGCTTCATCTCTCGCTTTTATAATTTATTATTTACAGTGGCCAAATTTATAAAGTTTTGTTTTTTCAAATAATTTTTTCCTTCAACATTTTTGTGAATTAATTTATCATGTACTTTATTCTCTTTTTTTTTTTAATATAATAGAGGGATTAAATTAAAAACCCAATAAATTATTTGTTCATTTATTAATTATTTGGAGTGTGAGCATAAACATTTGTTTTTTTTTTTTTATTATAGTTCCACAAAATATATTTCAAAATTTTTTTAAAAATCATATTTTATTAATTTGAATAGAACAAATATTGAAAAAAAAAAAACTCATATAGCATATCTCAACTGGTTTGAAATTAAGATTTAATTATTGTTATTATATATTTTTACTGTGAATGATCATTTTTTTATCAAATAAAAAATGTTTATGATACTTTTTTTTAAAAAGAAATCAAAAACTAGAAATTTCATTAATAGAAATTGTATACAGATATGAGATACAAATTCATATGTTTATATATTTTTGTATAAAAAGTCTAATAATAAACCACTTATAAAAACATAATCTTAATTTGAAATATCTAATGAAGTTGATAGAGCATAATATTATGTGTCATAGGGGATCGTTAGCTCCATTTGATGACTATTGATGGTCATTGTTCGACTCTGTGGTCTTTTTACAAATTCGATCTGATTACTTTCAAATTTATTTCTTCTATTAGAAAGAATATCTACACTTCTTTCTGCATAATTGCTCAAATAATAAAAAACTATAAACAAAATTACCATAATTATGACAGCAAAAACTCAAAATTAGATCTAAAAATAAAATTTAAATATATGGACAATAATAAATTTCAATACTTAAACAACAATAACTTAAATCTCCATCAAAAGATTCAAATTTGTGCTCTCACTGGTGATCATTTTTTTATGATATTAATAATTAAAAGGAGAAAGTGGAAATGAGTTTAAATTGAGAAAGAGTTAACACCAATTTTAATTTGAATATATAAACTTGCTTAAATAAAAAGTATTTTTCATAATATTAAAATCCTATCAAATGTCTCCCTATTTGGTAGTAGCACACATCGCTCAAGCATGGCAAGAAATCCAAAGTCCAGACCCACACTGCATCCACTTCATACACAGGATGCATGAGGATATATATACATATATATTTGAAAATTTTCTCCTACACCAAGTGTATATAGTAACTTTATAAACTCAGTCAATGAATAAAATTAAAACAATAAATAACTCTTTTTTAATTTTTTTTTTTTTATTGTGAAAAGAAACTTATATTCACATCTTATTATCATCTTGGCTACATACACATATACAAATACACATACAGATTGCGATTGCTTCAGATAGATTTAAAAAAAATAAATTTTGAATTTATATGAAGTTTATGACCATAGAGTTATTGATCAATCACACAAAAGCCCTTCATAATAATTAGAAAAAAAAAAAATAGCTTTCTGAATTTCTTTTAAAGATCTAGTTCATTTTATGATATCTTAAGTGCATGATTTTTTTTTTTTTTTGAATTTTCTATTTAAATACAATTATTATTGTATTCATGTAATTAAGCATAAATGGTTGAGAAAATATTTGTTATTTAATTAATATATTTCCACTTTTCAAGTTACTAAAACTATTCAGTAACTCTTGTAAGTAAGTGCTCTTACTACAATCACAATTTAGGTTTGCTTTTAAATAATTTGTCTGCTCGTACTCAAAATAGTGTCATGTGATTATGAAATTAATTTTCCCAGGATGACAAAGAAAACAAAGCATATAGCTGTTTCATCAACAGAATTACTGAAGCTAAAATGGAAAATTGATTTCGAAGCCATTAAGGCAAATGTCTATATTCCAGGGAAACGATAAAACTTGTTATATAGGTCTTGTAATCCCAGAGGAAAAGATAATTATAGAACTACTTTCCATTCTATGAATTCATCCTCGTAAAATTTTTTAATTAAGATTTTTTCAAAATTTATCCATGATTAAATTAATTAAGAAAAGAATGAATCAAAGTTCAATATTGTTAAAGTTGTATTTAGCAACAACTTTTTAAGTACTCCCTCCGTCCTAAAAAGATAGTCCATTTTATATTTTCATATAAATTAAAAAATAGCAATTATTATAGATAAAGGACAATTTTATTAATATAACTTTTCAATTATGTTCATCTTAAATAACACATGAACAATTATTGTATTGAAATAACAAATAAGAATTGATGAGGGTTATTGAAAATAAGGTAAAATTTAATAAGGGTATAAAAGGACCAAATTTATGTTGTCTCTCACAAATTATAACTTTTCAATTTATGTTCATCTTGAAGAGATTACACACTCGGCCGGGGATCGAGTTCCGTCGGGGGAATTCTCCGTATGCAGTTGGGGTGTTGGCACAAGTCGATAGAACAATTGTTTGTACGGGTTTTGAGTGAAGCAAAATAAGAATTGATGAGGAGGCTCACCTAGTGAAGTAATAAGGTCAAAAGTCTTTAATAAGGGGGTATAAGTAGAAATTTAAAAAAGATTAATTAACGTACTATATGGCAATAGTACTAAAGAAAGGTCGGGGACCATTGCTTTCATCTTAAATAACACATGAACAATTATTGTATTGAAATAACAAATAAGAATTGATGAGGGTTATTGAAAATAAGGTAAAATTTAATAAGGGTATATTAGATAATTTAAAGATTAATTAACTATAATGCAAACAAAAGAAAGTGGACCATTTTTTGGACGGAGGGAGTAGCTTTTAGCGTTTCGACTAAACGTTATTTTTTATAGTGTTCGGTAATATAATGTTTAAACTAGCTTTAAATGTTAAGGTAGCATTTTATAAAAAATTCACCCTGTAGTGTTTAGCTTTTATACTCAAACGACTACTGGCTAGTTAAACAGTTAAACTCTATTAAAATAACTAACAGTTACCAAAACAGCTAATTTTGTTGAACATGCTCTAAAGTTGTTTCTATGATATAAATTTTATTTTTAAATTTATAGTCATACTCACAGCAATTGAACAAGAAAATATCTTATTTCATGTAAAAATATATAGGAAATTATTCAAGGTATAAAATTGTTCGAGTTTTAGAAGCTATAAAACTTGATTTTACATAGTAAGAAAATGAAATTGTTAAAATTTTATGGTTATTAAGTTTTAAATTAAGGGTAACAAATTTTTTTTATGAGCAATATATATTTATTTTATTAATTTATATCTATAAACAATTAAGCATTTTTAAGTTTCTAAACCCAAACCATTAGGTTTCCCAAATACACCAAACCTAACTCGAAAATGCTAAGTAAAAAAATCCCGAAAACCTCAAATTACATAAAAATTATCTCTTCTTGAGGGTAACATTAGTATAACAGTAAAGTTACTTGACTTCTAACTCAAAAGGTGATATGTTCTAGTCACGAAAAATAATGTTCTATAAAAATAGATGTGGAATATTTTAGGCACAGAAACACCCTCAATTAAGATTTAAATTCATAAGTTTCAGGATTAAGAGGCAGGCTTTTAACTATTAGATTATTTGTCATATAGCACGAGATATGCAATAGCAATTACAGATAATGCATCGTAGCCCTCTTACTATTAACCTATATACATCAAGCCTTTATTGCAAAAGTCCAATATTCTAGCTATAAGAGTTCAGCTTCTTCAGTAATAAAGATGGTGGGAACTTTCTCTTTGCGAGAGAGAGAGAGAGAGAGAGAGTTGGAGACAAAGAAGCTTGTGAGAAAGATGTATGAAAGAGCAGACAGGAAAAAAATATATGAAAAAAAAAAAAAAATCAAACAGTGTTAAGAATGCTTCAAACAAACACTTTTTCCTAAATTTTTGTATCCATGCAATTGTGATTTGAGGTTGGTTTTTGTTCTCACCCACATAGGAACCTTCATGTAGTTGCTTTTTACCCATCATCAAAGTTGAATTTTCCCCTATTTTTTCTTTTTTTTTTTTCCATGTTATTTCAATAGGAATAATTAATAGGAAAGAGACATTATTGTTGGTTTGTGAAGTGGTCTTTCCTCTGTCTACTTCATTGCCTTAGTCATGTAATTCTCTTTAAATCCCTTTTTTAAAAAAAAAAAAAATACTTAAATGCATGTGCCTTATGGGACCATATCAAAATTTCATTGTCTGAATTATATTAAGAAATTAAAAATTAAAAAACAATAATAATAATAATAATAATAAGTAATAATAATAATATAATAATAAAAGATAGCTAAAAAACAATAATAATAATAATAATAATAATAATAATAATAATAATAATAATAAAAGATAGCTTCTTTTAGTAGACTATCATAATTTTAAATTAAAAACCCAATTGGAAAAATTTTTGCAAGGATTACAGCTAAGTGGGCCTATTTTCTTGTATAAAATGGGCCAGGAAGAATATTTTGATCCAATGGTCATGATTTTCTAAAGAGGTCAAAAGATTTAGCAATATAGTAGTTGATTAGGACTTGCTTTTCCCAGAGTCATATCTAGTCAATTCGATTCTTGTGTAACCACCAGATCAAGCGGTTCATGTTTGTGACCAATCAAGTGATGAGAACAGGCAACCAGGTGCGGTGGGGTCCAATGCCTCTTCAGATGTCTAATTAATGGTGCACAATTCAATTCTTAGTCCAATAAGAGGTTCTTTATCATATTATATTTTTGTTTGGCCTTTTCAATTGTAATTTTGTGACCCAGTTGATGAATTCCTTTTTTTTTTTTTTTTTAAATAATCAAATATATACTTTCGATTATTAAACTAATGTATATATAGGCCTAACCTTTTAAATCTTTAATATAATGTGTAGCAATATATATTATTATCATTATTATTAAATAATATATAAATAAATAACTGAAAATAATAATATCATAATAATCTCAAACTCGGAATGACAATTTTAATCGTTCCAACCCAATTAATATGGAGTGAATAAAATAATATATAGGAATAATTAATATGAGAGGTACCCTAAAATCTTCTCCCACAAATTTTGTAGCAGCTTTCCTAAGAATCCAAACACCTAATCAGAGTGAAGTACAGGGTCGTCGTGAGGAGGACAAATCTTCACAAGCCAGAAGGAACATTGAAAGCAATTCCTCAATGCCCATCTCTTTAACGTGAGAAAAGAACCAATAAAGGACACTGCATGATATTATTAATATATATATCATAAATTATTGTATTTCAAGTAAAAAATCTCTCATTTTTCAAAATATAATTTTTCACTAGTAATTATTTTAAAATGTTTTTAGAATTACATTTATATATATAATGTTTTTTAGATATTTGAATAGACTAATATCCACTTTTCTCTCATAGAAAAGTGAATGCAACCCTGTAAAAATTCAAGAATTTTCCTAATTATAAAATCAACCTAAATTAATATAAATGGTGTATAATCTAGGGTTAATAAATCTAAACTTGCAGCAAAAGTCTTATCATACCCATCTCACGTCTAATATTCAACTTTAAAACTCAAATTCGGTTTGATCAAGTTATTATTATCATGTAATTTATTAGCCTATTCATATCAAAAACCCTTCTTCTGATAGTGATTAATGAAATAAATCAATCCAAGGGAGAAACTAATGAAAAGTTCAGGATTTCATGTATCAAGTGTTCACCTGTGGTATATATAAAAGTTCAGGATTTCAAAACTTTCAAAATATTTTCTAACAATAATTTACATATTATGTGCCTATGTGTTGGATTACTTTGTTTTTTATCTTATTATTGTTCATCAGTTTACAAATATTTTTCTTGACACTTTCTCTCCTTGGTTACAACTTATGCTCAATTAACCACATCTTTGTTGTCCATATTGTTTTAGGCCAGAATCTACACTTATACATGAAGTTCTCAAGGATATTTTGAAGAAATTGAATAGAATATTCCCTAGTTATTCCTCAGGTTTGATTGGAATCGACTCACGAATTAAACATATTGAAGCTTTAATATCCATGGAATCATCTGCTGCTAGAACTGTTGGCATATGGGGAATGGGTGGCTCTGGTAAGACCACTCTTGGCAGAGCTACATATGATCGAATCTCCTACCAATTTGAACGTTCCTACTTCCTTTCAGATTTTAGAAAACAAGGGAAAAATAGTCCATTTCAATTGAGGGATTCTCTTTTGTTAGGGCCCAGCAATAAGATTACGAGAATAATAACACAGCGAAAAATAGAAATATGACACACAGATATTTACGTGGTTCACCCTTAACTGTTTAGGGCTAAAGATAAAATTTAATAAGAATATAGTAAACAATTTAAAGATTAACTATAATGTAAAAAAGGAAAATAAAATAAATTTTAGGACAAGCGAAAAAAAAAAAAAAAGATAGAATTTTTTTTTTTTTTTTTTTTAAAAAGATAGAATTTTTTTTTTTTTTTTACCTGGAGAGAGCATAAACTATAGTGCACAAACCCATAAGTTATTTTGTAAAGATTCGATTTTTTTTTTTTTTTTTTACGGAGAGAGCATAACGTATAGTGCACAAAACCCATAAGGTTATTTTGTAAATTCCCAACACTGCCAAACACCTAGAGGGCATTAACAACATTCTTGAATCACTAATTTAAGAAATGACAAAATAATAATAATAAATTTTTTAAATGAAAATAAAAATAAAAAATCACTTTCAATCATAGTCATGGGTCGACACATGCCTTTCACAAGTATATGGTCTTGTGTCACCATCTTCTTCAGTAATTAGCCAATAAAATCTAGCTGGAAAAGCATTGCAAACCATAGGTATATTCCATTACCAATTCAATTTACTTTTATTTTTGAGTTTTTCCATTTTTCAAAAATTTTAAAAAATAATTTCCCACCGGCCCTCTCCATTTTTAATAAACCAAATATATAGTATTCAATGCTCTCATTAAAAGGTTAATAATATAAGTTATCTATTGATTTTGTATATATTCAAAGAAATATAAAAATATTCTATTAGACGATTAAATTAACGAAGTGAACTACATTTTAAGTGTATTTTTCTATAAAATAAGTGGTTTAAATTCAGGACTCGAGGACGGCACTAATTATTTCAAATTCTTAATCTTTTTGTTTTCAATTCATGAGAGACATTCGGAATAATATTATGAGTTACAAAATAAAAATAGTCTTTATTTTTGATAATATTTATCAAATTAGTGATAACTATTGTGACTGTTCGCTCCTATTTATTCTACAAGAGGAAAGAAGACGGATCAAATTATTTACGGTTGATTGACAAATGTTTAACCTTTTTGACATGTAAAAAACTCTTAAAATTGTATTATAATTAAATATAATAATGTATTTTTAGTTTAAAAAAAAAAACAAAAAAAGTTTAATGGCCCAATGGGCCGTTTTCTCTCCCATTCCTGCTCTACCTTAAACGGGTTGCTGGTTGAATCGGACTCAAATCGGGCAGTTTTCTCTACTCTTGTTTCAGTCCGAACTTGATCCGATGTAGAATATGAATCTTGCGTTTAAGATCAATCGACTCCTTTTTGCTAAAAATAATAAAACCCTATAGGATGAACAAGTAGGGAGTTTTACCCTTGCCTCGAGGGAATGAACAGCTCTATTCTGAATTTGTTTATTATTGAAGCTGGAGTCTACAGTTTGAAATGGCTAAATTAAAAAAAGAAAAAAAGAAACCTAATTTTGATACCTTTCATGATTTTAATCAATTTTTTAAATTTAAGCCATTCATATTTTTGTGACAATGTAAGCGAATTTCACATCAGCTAATCACAATATGAATGTGATATATATAAAGAAGAGCAAATCTTATACCAGCAAGACGTATTTTGAACTATAAAAAGATTTTAGCCCAGAAAGAAATCCGTGTGGACCACCTCGAATGCCACAATTTTAGTATGGTGTTTTAATAATAATTATGATTTTTATGACTATTATCTAAATTCAACTAATATAATTGTTGTATATAATGTGTTCCTAATTGTTTAAGAGTTTAATTCGAATGATTCATGCGGCGTATAATTGATTTGTTTTCAACCGTTAGGTTATCGTTATTTGATAAGCTTTTTAATTAACAATTGATAGACGATAAAAGTCTCTGTTAAATTGTTGATTAAATGAGTTATGTTTTAAAGTTTTGATTTAAATTTATATTATATTTAGATTTTATTAATCTCATAAAAATAATTACTAAAAAATTCTTTTTTTCAAGTTAATATTTTTTTTTATCGTTTCTTTATACTTATTTAAAAATAATAATCTTTTAAGTATTATTTTGAAATTTTAATTAATATTTTTTGTTTATATAATACACTAAATAATATATTCACCCTAATAAAAAAATATATACTCGCACATCATGATATAAAGTAATTATATCTTTAATGGTCATTTTACATTTTAAAAACGGTGATTATCAAAGTTTTACTAAATTTCAATATTCATCAATTAACGGTTATTAATCATCAGCTATTAGTTTATATAAACAGTTAAACCAAATAGGTAGTTAATTAAATTAAAAGCTGAACTTGTTATCATATATATATATATATATATATAACACCGGTGATTACTCCAACCGTTTTTCACCTCCAACATTTCTTAAAATTCATCATATTAACGGTTATTAATCATTCTATCTATTGTTTATCATATATATACAGTTAACCTAAATAGGTTAGTTATTAAAATTTAAAAGTCTTTGAACATTGCTTATTCATATTATTTATATATTTATATATATATATATATATAGTTTTTTTTTCGTATTAATAATTTTTGATAACGAAAATTAATATTACTATACACATTATTTAGCAGTCACGTCTAACATAGTTATCCAAAAAGCAGATTTGAAAATTTATTACATATATAATGATATTTAATTTTGTTGTTAAGGACATCAAATGTCAATTCAGTTATGGTAGTCAATATTGTTCCATTGATTAAAGAAGTGATGGAAACGTAAAAAGGATCATATTTCCTTTTATTTATATCATTAATTGATGAATGAAAGAAAATATTAAATAATAATAATAATAATATATGGTAAATGGGGATTTGTTTTGTGGGTCAGGTTTATCCTAAAGGAGAGGCGTTTTGCGGATTGTAAGGATTGCCGGTGTCCCACGGCTGAGTGACATGAAAGTGATCTTCTTCTTCTTCTTCTTCTTCTTTTAGGAAGGAGATGTGGGTCCCCACTCCCTACCCCTGAAGAAACCTTGCCTGCCGGCACCAAATTCACGACACCAGTTAACGACAAATCCTCCATTCCTTCCTTCCTTATTGACTTGCATGGCTTATATATATTCCATGTACATATATAATAGCTGGAGATTTACCATGTCGGAGAAGGTTTATCTCTAACAGTTTAAACATATGT